>JBAMJV010004005.1:0-143881 GCA_037951105.1 Echinarachnius parma | reverse complement strand
ACTTGTTGTGAAGCCTGCGTGAAAGGGAAAGTTTAACGGAAATCATTAAATTGAATTACAAATCTAAATGTGATGACGGCTTATTAATGGTTGATTACTGATAACGAGTACCTAGTTAATGAAACAAAATCATGTGGTTAATGTAATTCTGAAATTGGATAACTAATTAAAATTTGATGGATACATGTTAGCGTCTGAATAATTATGACAAGGTGGTGTTGAAACAAATTGGGTAAACCTAAAAAAAAAAAAAAATCCGAATTGAATGACAAAAATAATAAGCAGATTATTATTAGGGGCTGAGTAATGATAGCAAGGTGTTATTGAAACAAATGAGGTAAACGTGACGGAAATCAGAAAGATAATTGGATGATAAATTAAAATTGCGATGGCGGCTTCAAGCGACTGAATAATGATAACAATGTAAAACACGTCTAGCGAAACCCACCGTGGTGTGACTAGTGTCGAACCGAGACAAAGGGGGCAGAGATCAGAGGAAGGGGGTAGAGGGGCAACATGACAAATGGTGTGGTGGAAAACAGTCTAAGCAAATTACGTCATGATAATTAGATTCTCCTCAATGTATTATCACTCTACAAGGAGAAGGGGGCAAACAATGGGGCAAAGCATTCACAAAGAGAGAGAGAGAGAGAGGGGGGGGGGGGGGGGGTAAATATCTTCTCCCCTGTACCCCCGTAACTATACCTCACCATCCACTGGTAACTATGTGATAGTTTATTGCAAAGCATTACTCGTCTAACACCTCTCCACCACCACCACTGCTACCTCGCGCGGCGGCGGAGTCCGTCCGCCGATGTTCCGCGGCTCAATTCCCGAGAGTAGCTACCGGAGATGCTCTTAATTATGAAATAACACGCTGTACAAGCACAGGACAAATATTTAATCTTTGCGTTATTTGAAAATCAAATTTCAAGCCGCGTCAAATCAAATTATAATAGTATTTTGCCGAGAGATCTTCGACGTATTCTTTCAATAATCACCTGGTGATTGTTTTGGTATTAGTTTTTTTTAAATAAATGATTTTGCTATTTTTTCAACATCATAATTATCAATTATATGGTAATTTTTTCCAAATGTAACGATTCTTGAAAAAAAATTAACAATTTAAAATAAAAAGAATGGATGATATTTCATAAAGCCATTTATATATTTTTTGTAGTATTCATATAATTAACTATCTATAAGGAAAACATAACAATAACAGGTTAAACCTTAAAATCGTTACTTTTGACGTAAAGTGTGATTAATTATTTGCACATTAACTAATGAAGACCTATACTGGGAAGTTCCACCGCAGGCTTTTTATTCAGTAAAACAATCTCAAACGTCTAAGTAATTATCAAACCTCAATTTAGAAACTATAATAACATTTGGCCAACCATCTTAAAGGGATAGTTGAGTTTTGGTAGAGAGAGTACAGTTTTTAGTAAAACTGAATTTTAGTAACCAAAATCTGCACCATTACATTACAAACTAATAGTTATAACTCCACCGTGCTCAAAAGGAATTTAAAAATTACAAACGACTAAGTTAATGCCTGTTATCATTCAAAAAGAGCTGTTTAAACTAAAGAGGGCGCTTTAAAAAAGGGCATTTTGTTTAAACCATTTTAAATAAAATATTGTGCATGCGATGTTTCGTTGAAATAGTGATTAGATAGAGAGATAATCAACAACTATCTAAAAACCTCTTTTGAAAATTTTTGAAAAGTGGAAGCATTTTAAAACGAATTTTAACGGCTGGTTAAATATTCTCGAATACTTGTGGGGCCCCACATTTATTACAAACGGACATGTTTATGGATATTTCAGCCGTTTATGAACCGATTTTGATCAAATAAAGTTTATTCTGCCATTAAAATGGTATAGCTCTTTCAAATTTGACACTCAGTTTTTCATTATCTCACAAAAAATTTATTTTGTGTAGCGCCCTCTCTACCAAAACTCAACTATCCCTTTAAACACCTTATATATAAATTTAATTGATATCAACGTGGTTAAAAGTCAAAAGTGAAAGTTTCGATCAAACAGCCTTATTTTGGGGGAAAACAGATATATCAACTGTAAACATAAATGTCAAGTATAACAATGACCTCACTTACAAATTATTCAGTTTTACCAGCATGCACAAGCATGTCGGAGTTAAACAAACACAACATCTCAGAAACAATTTACAAATGCTTTTAAATTTGCGAATCCTGTGAATCCGGTGGGTCAAGATTTGTTCAAACCCGTTAGACAAATGGCATTCATATATCCTTGACAATCTAACGGACTTAAGACATAAATTCAGCCGTAACAATTATGGCCGGGTGTGGTCTTCTTATCAACGTCCGCTTTAGTAACCATGCACTGACCACTGACCGTACATGAAAATAAAATAAGAGGTTGATAAAGTCCGTCTCATAATCGGGAAGTCGTGGGTTCGAATCCCGACGGGGTCTTACAAAAGACCATGATAACATCGGTAATCATTACCCATAATAATGTCAAGAATTTCTCAAACGACAGCTGCAATGCTAAAGCTGAGTACCGTTTGGTGGGACAGGAACATCTCAATTAAATCCAAGATCAGACTCATACCCGCACTGACAACTTCAATATTTATCTACACGTGCGAGTCCTGAACCCCGATTGCACACTAGAAAGGATGATACAGGCCACTAAGATGAGATGCTTTAGGAAACTATTTGGTATATTTTACAGGGATCACATTACAAATGAGAAAGTAAGACATTCGATTAAGCACCACATCGGTCAGTATTAAAGAGGATATAGTAACGGCTGTAAAAAAAAAAAGACGTAAACTGAAATGGTATGGCCACGTTTCGAGATCCTGATCAGGACTTACCAAGACAGTTCTACAAAAATGTGTTAAAGGCGGGAGAAAGAGAGGCAGACAGAGGAAGAGATGGGAGGACAACATCACGGAGCGGTGCTCTGAGAGAGAGAGAGAGAGAGAGAGAGAAAAGATGACAGAGACAGAGATGGAGGAAGATGGTTGGACAATCACTGGTGGCGCTCCTATGTACGATAAGTTAGGCTAAGGCTGCGGGAAAGGTGAGGTGAGAGAGCCATTGCCACCAGCCATAATCTCAACATACATAGAACGGAGACATGTATATAGGGCCTGTTAAACTGGAAAAAGTCTAATAAAGTAGCTTATATAATTATGTACTTAAAAAAAATATTATTAGTTGCATTATTACTACAGAATAATGTGTGGTTTGGTACTGTAGAACTTGGCGCCACTTCCAGACCACGTGACACAGTGACGATATCGTCTGAGGCGCCACAATTTGAAAATGCCTTGGCATTTGGCAAATGTATACAGGGACTGTCATAATGGAAACAGTCTATAAATAAAGAAGCTTACCTATATGTACAGTTTGAACTATTATTATTTGCATTATTACTACAAATGTGTGGTTTGGTAGTTGTAGAACGTGGCGCCACTTCCATAAAGACCACGTGACACAGTGACGATATCGTCCGAGGCGCCATAATTTGAAAATGCCTTGGCAATATCATCGTGTCGTTTCATTATGCAAGTTAGATCTGAGTGTTTGTTTATGTGTATGTGTGCAGGTGTTTGTATATGTATATGTGTGTGTGTGTGTGTGTGTGTGTTTGTGCGTGTAGGCGTTTGTTCGTGTGTGTATGTATGTGTGTGTGAGTGTGTGCGGGCATGTTCGTGTGTGTGTGTGTGTGTGTGTGTGTGTTTGTGTGTGTGTGTGTGGGTATGTCTGTGTGACGTACACGCGCATATATGTGTGTACGTCTGTGCGTGTGTCGGTGTGTTTGTGTGTGCATGTTTGGTGGAGAGGGGGAGGGAAACTGCACCAATATTTAGTTTTAGAACCAAACATTCATGCCTTTTTACCCTCGACTTTTCACTTGTCAGCTTACACATATTCGCCAGCATGAGTTCTGACGGATGTTCCACTTTCTAAAAACAGGCAATTTAGAAGCAAATTAGTTTCAAAGGTGTATATGCTTACATTTTACTTTGAATGTTTAGCTAGCTTTGATACTATACTAAAACTTACGATTGCCTTTTTTTAGTTTTCTTTCTTCAGATGTTCCACCATTAAAAAAAAGAGAAAAATTAGATAAGGAATCAAGAAAATATAGGTCACTTGCGATTAAGTTCTAACATTGTTAATATGAAAAACATTTTGCTTTCAAATATCCATCTAGCCGTGATACACCGTTACGTAAATTTACGATTTGATGACATGTTTCTATCAAATAATCCATCAGTTTGAAAACAATCGGTACCTATATGGATCTCTCCTCTTTTAGTTTATGTCAAACAAGCAAATACGTTCCAACTTTGTTAATGTAATGTTAATCTTGCTTACGATGTTCAGGTATATAGCCGCGATACCCCTTTCCGTAAATTTGCGATTTGATAACATGTTTAAATTCAGATTTATTTTCACCACTTTGAAAACAGACATCGCCACGGCGGATCTACTTTGGCGCTACGGGCTTGACGCGGATGGGTCTTAGCCAAGAGTTTAGCGCGCAATCTCCCTGCCGTGTAATTCAATCACCGTTTCCATTTGGAGGGATCAGCGCGCCAAATCTTTCAAGGTATTCTTCCGCTTTAAACATGAAAATTCACTAACAGCCCGGTAATCTTGCTCCCGTCCGTGTCAACAGCTAGTTTCATTTCTTTCCCTCAGCTTTCAACTACAAAACAATACTCTAAATCATTTATTTTGTATCTATTATATCATCTGTTTTAGTTCCCCCGATCAGCTGTATATATATATATTACTCTAAAATTTTGTAGTTGTTTTCCTTTATCGATCAACCTATTTTTGCATTTTATGAAGTAAAGCTCGCAGCACGCTCAAAGGATTTAGTCGTCACACTTGTTGATGCGAGTATACGGCATCTTGTTGTTTAATTTAGAAGCCGTGAAAGGATTTAATATAGACAAGGATTTCCATATTTTCGGGAATCAAGGCAACACATCAGAACCTGGCGAATTAATCTGGATATTGATCACGTTGGTGTACTCATCACGTTTAATAGTGACCGCAATAATACAACATTGTAATAATCATTATTAGTTATCAATTTATGAATTGTCATCAGAATCTCGATATGACCAACATTTATTCATTTAGTTAAATCAATCATAATCATCTAGGTATTACAAGTTTTGAAACTGTATAACTTTTGGTCTGGACAAATTCGATATCTTCTTATTAGTTTTGATGTGTAAATTTAAATAAAGGAGACGAAATCGCTTACAATAGTATTTAGTTGGCTATATGTTCCACGACCCTCCTCCATTTTATTTCTCCCGTCTATAAATATTTCTAAAAGAGTTCACTAATATTTATTTATATGACTTCAGCATATTTAATCAAGTTGTAAAGATTAAAGAAAAATCAAACATTACAGACGCTATTTATTCATATCGATATTATACAACATTGTACAGTTGCCTAAAATATGTATGGAAGGACTGGTGGTAAGACTACTACTAGCTCGCCAAACCAGTATGTAACACTCACCTTAATTATTTTGTTGTTTTCACTCTCTTACTACCCTTTTCAGAGAAAATAAAAAAATACTTAAACAGCAGACATAATTTGGCTGGTACTATGACTGGCGATAATCTCAATTTGTGTCTGCCGTTTTATCGTTAAAACCCCCCTCAAATCAAACCGGTTCAATTGATCGAGTAAAGTATCCGTCGATCTTCATAATAGATAATGTTTGTGTTTTATTGCCATTTACACCAAATTGCCGTATTGCCGCCATCGACGGCGATTGTAAAGTTGTTTATCGGTAACACGTACCGGTAACAGACCACCATCCGCGCGCATTCCACCCCAACGCAAGACTTGTAAACAAGCCAATTGTACAAATTCAATTTCAAGTGGTCACTGAAGAGGCTCGGACCATGGCGGACAAAGGTCCACTAGTGGTCCTATTTTATTCGCTCATTATTTGTCGCCAGCGATAATTCAATCAGGGCCCGTACGCGTAGAGCGGCTACAGTCATATTCTTCTCTTCAAGCCCCTCCCATTATCCGATTCTTCTCCCATTCTTCCCCCATTCTTGGTGTCCTTTCAAGTCAAATTGAATCATCGTTATTAGAGCAATCAGTGGACGCCACCCCGTGTAATGGCCCCTTTCTATACGCGGAGCTTCGCGACGGAAAACAGACATAAAACACGTAATGGAGCTGTTTGGGAATAAGAAATAAACAGCTTGGTGGAATCTTGCATATAACTGGACAAATATTTGTGTGTTTAGAATGCATTTTGTCTGCTTAATCATACATTTGTTAACCGGGATTTTCATAACTAAATGCGAAACAGACATAAAACAGCTAAGTTGTTTTCATGTGACTGGCTAAGATTTGGTGTTACTTGCGTCAACAAATAATATGTTAGTTTTAAAAGTAATATGGAGTTTAAAACGATTTTGTTTGCAATAGTATTTGTCTTTAGTACTAAATATGATAATATGGCAATACTTATTATGGTCAACAATCATGAAAGCAGCAACAAGTGTGCTGTATAAATTGTAATAAGTTATATTTTGCTTATGAATAGTGTAAAATGATTAGTTTTCAACTTCCATTGCAATGCAAATCGTATAAAGTTTGATAAGTTCAAGTTGAATCCATCATAGTATAATTTATATCAACTATGATTGATCGTTTTAGTATAATCAAATAGTTATAACTTTATATTTTAATAACTTGATACTGTATATAATTGATATCCCTTTACAATTATGTAAATCATGAATATTTGATACTTCTATCACATTAAAAATCGTAATTTAAATCTGATCTAGTTTATTTGCTTGCAGTAAAACAAGAATGGGGTAGTTTTGAAATGAAATATTGGAAATGCGGACATACTTTGCAGTTCGAAATAATTGTGTTTATAAAAACACAATCTTACTTTATTGTGATTGTGTAATCGGTTGTATAATCAGAACAACTAAATAGTTCATGATTGTATTGTGGATGGATCGATAGTAAAATGTTGGCATATGCATTTGGAAAGGGTATTATGTTGACCAACATATCAATTTTGGAGGTGGTTTATCTATTATGATAACAGGAGACCCTGTTTATTTAACTGTTTGTTACTGTTTGTTCATGTATAGTTATTGTGGGTGGCTAAAGCCCTCCGCAAACAGAGCCGACTCGACCCGATCCGAATGGGTTTCAGTCAGGCTAGCGTCGGTTTCGCTCAGTCGTAGTCAACATGTTGAATCGGCCTCGAATGATCTCCGGCTGGCTCTTAACCGGCAAAACGGGAGTCCTGAGGCAATGTATACTGAGCTGAACCGACGGAAAACCAGTCCGATCGGGTCTAGTCGGCTTTGTATGCGGAGGGCATATTAAGTCGTACAGAGCGTCCGAGTAATGATTTGGGGATTCTAATTGGTTAATTAAATATACGGTTCATAACAAATACCACCCATGACATTCGGGAAAATCATAACAACAAGCTAACGTCCATATCAACATTAACAACACCAACATTATCAACATGAACAGCAACATTCGCCACGTCATCACAGACATCAACAAAAAACATCAGTGGCAAAAAAACCAACATCATCAACATCAACATCATCAACATCAGCAACATTAACAGCATCATCAGCCACAACACCAACATCAACATCAGCAACATTAACAACATTAACAGCATCATCAGCCACAACACCAACACCATCAAAATCAACATCAGCAACATTAACAGCATCATCAGCCACAACACCAACATCAACATCATCAACATCAGCAACATTAACAGCATCATCAGCCACAACACCAACATCATCAACATCAACAACATTAACAGCATCATCAGCCACAACACCAACATCAACATCATCAACATCAGCAACATTAACAGCATCATCAGCCACAACACCAACACCATCAAAATCAACATCAGCAACATTAACAGCCTCATCAGCCACAACACCAACATCAACATCATCAACATCAGCAACATTAACAGCATCATCAGCCACAACACCAACACCATCAAAATCAACATCATCAACATCAGCTATAACACCAACAGCACCAAGGAAAACAACATCAACATCACCAACAGCAACATGAACAATAATATCAACACCATCAACATCAACAACATGACCAGCGATATCAGCCACAACACCAACATCACCAACAACAACATGAACAAAAACAACAACAATATTAACATCACCTACAACAACATGAACAGCAACATCAGAGAAAACACCAAGAACATCGACACAAACATCATCAACATGTTAAAAATAAACAAGCAAAACAAATGTAATATTTAAGAATGAACATATCAAACACAATGTCATTGTTGTACAATCATCGTAATATAATTTATTATTCGTGATAGTTCACATAAAACGTTTATAATAACTATGTATATTGTATTGACAATATTATAAAAAACAATATAGTAATCTATACAGGTTTCTACTCATTCTAATTCAGCCTAAACATTGAAACCAATCACTGTATAAAAAAAAACACTTTAACATTTTTTGGTCATCTTTAAATTGAATAAGACTCACACATGACACAATTTAACATTATATTTCCACTAAATCACTCACTTATTTAGGGGAACATAATTCAATCAAACTTGTGAGTTGTGTAAAAAAGTTGTATTTATAGATATGCTATTCTGACATTTCATACGATAACACACTCAACCGTATTTCCATAAAGTGTGACCAAATTTACATATAGTTTCTCGCCTTTCCACCAAACTCTAACCAAACTCTATTACAAATGTCTTCATAATCATCCCATGATGATGCTTTTGACATTTAAGAATACAAATATTTATGTTGAAATATACAACATGCGGTACTGCAGTTGCCATAGTATCCAGCGAAATAAGTAGTAGAATTTTTCAATTTCTAAATACAGGTATAACAAATGCATTGATATATAATATATAATTGTAATATTTTGATTTCATGTAAGCTTAATTATTATTCTTTTTAAACCATTTGATGTTGGGTCTTTTTACCAATATTAAATCGTTCCTGAACGAATTAAGAAAAGATAATAAATTACATTTTAGTTCATGATACTGAAAACAAAATAACAGTTAACATGTGACCTCCAGTGCAATCATATTCATATTTTTATATCAAAATGTCCTCGGAATGATGTTCATAAGTAACGTAGCTACGGGTTTCCCCCCCCCCCCCAATAATTTGCCCAAAACAATACAACACGTAAGGGGAAATCTGTGTAAAAATAAAGAAATACATAAGGTGTGCCGCAATCATTCGCGTGACCACCCCACCCCCCATACAATCAGACCGACCACGCTACGCCACTGCCGTCCATTATGACCAAACGATAAACTTTAAATAAGTAAATGACAATTAACTCTTCGTACGTTTCTACCTGATAATTGCATAATATTATAAATATTATTGGTGTGTGTTTCATTTTTAATTTAGCTGTAAGCGAAGCCACAACAGGGAGATATTGTATTGGATATGTTGGTGTGATTTTAATTTGTAATTGTTATTATATGTAGGCATGATGATAACAATCATGTATCTTTATTTAATTTTACTGCGTTTTCCTTTCCCCGTTCAAGCAATTTCAAAGGAGAAGCGGGCAAGGACATGATAAAATGCATAATGAACGAAGAAGAGCAAGTCAAGAGCCTAGATTGAATAAACTGACTGCTCGATCTCTCTCCGATCAGTCAGCCGGCTCCGTGCCCGCTCAACATCGCCCGATTCCCGCTCGCTCATCCATTGTAGCATTCAAACTCTGAAGTGGGCCGCTCGCGAGGAAATTAAATTTTGGTTTCGTCTCACAACTCTCGAGATCGTATCTTACAACCACACGAGGTTTCGTGTGGCGTTGCCCAGAGAGGGAGGGAGCAGGGGGTGCATTGTCTGTCACCCCCCCCCCCCCCCCGACGATCTTTGTGCCACGGCTCTGCGCCCCACCTGTGTGCCGAATTTATAATTAAAACAATATACTGTACGTAACACAAATGTTAACTTTTGTACAGGATGCCTCTTTCTTAGTATCATTCTAGACCCCTCCCCTTAGTACCCCGTTTTTCAACCGAGATACACCACTTACGAGGCTTGCACAAAAAGACGACTCGTCAACGAATTGGCTTCTTCCGTGACGATACATGGGCCACAGTAGACAATGATTTATCCGCGATAAGTTAAGCATCTCAGCAAATTAAAAAACAGGAGAACCGATCATGAAGAAGACGCGTAAATGAATTGTGAAAGAAAGTATCAAATAACTCAAACGGTTTTAATTAGTGTCACCCTTGTTATAAGCAGGATAGTTAAATAAAGTCAAACATGTCTCAAATGCCACAAAAGGGTGTTCTTTTTAGACTGTGTACAGGTCCCATATTTGTAAGTTATCCAGTGGATTGAAATAATGGCCGTTATTTTTTATTACGAGACATATTTAGGGTCACTTTGTAATCTTCAACTGTTCCTGTAAAGTTCATACTTAGAAACGTGTTATTGTTGGGTGTAACAATTTTTGGCGTAGCTTATTTTGTTTGGTGAGATGGGGGGGGGGGGGCAGGCAAGGAGGAGGACAATTGTCCACCCATGTCAGACTTCATCCTATCTTATTTCTAATATCTTCTCAATTATAAATGAAGTTATAATTAATAAGGTAACAAATATATTTGAAGCAAAATGATATTTTAAATGCCGACCGATATATACATCAAAAGAATATACTATTAATCTCCGTCTGGACGCAGGATAATAGTCATGGTTTCAATTCAAGTCTGCTCTTCAGTCCATCATGATGTTTATAAACTTGGTTTTCATACCTTGATGTCCTATTTATTTCAGAAAATCATTTTCTGTCCTTAATGTCCTCAGTTTATTTCAAATCCGGGTTTTCATTCTTTCATTTCCTTGAGATCCGACTGGTGCAGGGCCTCTCTATGCTCCTGCGCCTTTTTCCTCAGTGCTTCCACACTCATTGTCTTCCTCTCCCTCCACGCATCAAGTAGACCCGGATGCTGTCCGTTCGCTCTGAGGCACCCCGTCAGACGGTCGGCCGTCAGCGCCCACATCCTGGGGAACCCGAACGCCGTCAGCGCTCCCCATGCCAGAGGGTTAGGAGCGGCCAGGGTGTAACCCGCAGCGCAGAAGTCTGGCCACATGGCAGCAGCAGCCGCAGCAGCGACCACCGCCCCTGGCGACTTCAGCTCGCCCTGCTGGTCTGGCTGGCGTGACAAGAGCCTATCGATGCTGAAAGAGCTGTGGAAAGCTGACGCCGCGTCGCAGTCTTGGAGTTTCTCTGAATCGTGGAATCGCGGCATCGGACCAACGCCTCCAACATGTCCAAGATGGTTAAACAGTGTTCTCGGCGGTAGGTGATATTGCGGCGAATCCGGTAGCTTATGCTCGTCAGGGGTATCGGAACTTATTGAATCGACGCACTCCGAGTCGACTTCACTCGGTGCAACGCTAGATCCATCCGTCATATCTCGGTGAGAGAGTGAGAGCTTCCCGTCGGACAGGAACGATGGCGGTCCGTCGTGGAACAGAGCTCCCGCAGAGGCTGAGGACTCTCTATCCATATCTAGGCTACCGTCATTGAGGGCGCCCTTGCTGCCGTCTCCCTTCCTGGAAGCCGGTCGTGGCGAAGGCTTCTCTTTCTTTTCCTGTTGCTTCTTTATCTTCCTCTCGATCTTCGTCCGTTCTCGTCGCTCCAGCTCATCAGCAGGTATGGGTTCCCCGCTGCAGGACGTCAGGTGAGCATTGTGGGCAGGACGCCCAGGACCCTTGCGTGTGTTCTCCTTCTTACGCCACTTCGCGCGACGGTTCTGGAACCAAACCTGAGTGAGTAGACGAAGAAAAGAAAGACGAACGAAATATTAGTATAATGATAATAATTAATACAAGATTAACTTGACCATGTAAATCTTACTGAATGATGACAAGCAATGCATGCCATAACGAACTAATGATCACTATTCTATACGGATTCCGAGATTAAAAAAGAGGAAGAGGAACGATTAAAAGGGAATTGTAAATAAATATTGTACATCTGTCATTTACAGACAGACTACATAATAACACAAACATCCCTTAACGTAAGAAGAATGCATATATAAAGAGAAATTATACATACATGATAATTGATTGGGAAAAAAAAAATCATTAATTTAAAGACTCTGCATACCAAGCTTTTTCAAGTTGAAAATACACTGTGGATTGAGAGGATGGATGGAAGAAAAGGGAACACATTGATTTGAAAGAGAGAAAGACGCAAGAAGGGAGATACAGTCAAACCAGGAGAAGTGGCCACTGTAGACAGATGACATCTATATACACATGTTTCATAATATTGTTTTTCTCTGCAGGGGATCACTTTTTGTTGGCCATGCAGTACAGGCAGGTTAGCTGCCAAAGACAAGTGGCCAATACGATAGTATGTAACTTTAAACGGAATGGGAAAATCAGGGAATAATACGCGCCAAATCAATGTTGTAAAAAGTGACAATATTCAGGGGGATGAGGATGAATAATGGAAAGAGAGTAGCAAGGATGGAGAGAAGCATACATAGGGAGGGTAAAGTGAAAAGAAATCGAGAGTGAAGTGACTGAAAAGAAAAGGGGGGAGCCATGTCAATATTGTAAACACCACACCACGTCTTGGCGCGGAAGACACTCCAACTACCCTTCACCGGACTGTTTATTGATTTCCCGCGAAGAAGTGGGTAGAATCGGTCGCTCAGGCAAAGTGGCCTGTCCTCAATTAACAGGTTAGTTTTGTCATGTTCTTTTGGCGTATTCCCTTTTTTGTGCCGTATCTATCTATCTATCGTGCATTTCACCCAACAATCACCCCCTTTACCATGTTTACATCGCCAAATCGATTGGTTTTGTCACTTCTAAGCAATCGACTCTAATTATACGCGGGAATTATTATTTTGTTAAAATAAAAATAACACATACTATTGGAAATTCTCTTCAATTCTGCAGAGTACTTTTCTTGTGCGTGTTTGTTTTTCTAAAATATCTATTTGTGATACAAGATCATTGTATTTCGTACAAAAAGACGTTATATCCAATCAAAATTGAAATGAAAGTACAAACTGAATCATTGGCAAGGATCGCTATTCTGAAAGCGAATGAATGTGACAAAGAAACGAATCCAGGACACGCAAGGACGAGAATTCTGATCAATTAAAATGTTGACCGAAATCGCTGGTTAACTTGTTCGGTATATTAGACTAAAATTATACAACCATATTAGGCAACTTCTGACTATACTGATACAAAGAATGCTCGTGTCCTACTTTATAGCCCCATCATAGCAAAATAGAGTTACATGTAGCGTGACTGAAAATAAGCTAAAACGAGGCTAATAGCTCATAATCATAAAACCACACGCTAGCTTAGTTCCATTCTACGTCTATTTTAGATGATAAGGCTAAGTAACCATGGTAACCCAAGCAACCAAAAGTTTTCTTTCTATATTATGGCGGTTATCTGGGTAAGC
The DNA here is from genome assembly GCA_037951105.1 of Echinarachnius parma. Lineage (NCBI taxonomy): Eukaryota > Metazoa > Echinodermata > Echinoidea > Clypeasteroida > Echinarachniidae > Echinarachnius > Echinarachnius parma. Next base: position 130,314 of record JBAMJV010004005.1, on the reverse strand, counting down.
AATTTGGCAACTAAAAGGATGTTGCATACTTAGTCTTATCATCCAAAACAGAAGTAGCAAGACAACTAAGCTAGTAGGATTGTTATGAATACGGTTCCATGTTTGGCAAACAAAGACTTGATATACGCCCGCTATCGATTTCTCCTCGCGATAAACAAATCAATGACAGAAGCAGGCGAATCAAACACATCACGATGGTCTCAATTAACCCTTTCATTCCTGGCCATTGTCTTCCATGCTGAGATAACACGAGGTACACAACATCTCAGTAGCCAATGGACTAATCATTGACTTGTTATAGCGTGACATCATTGTCTGCTATGGATGTAGACTTGTTTGTTGCTCTTTATGGATCTGATGAAAAAGCGCGCGCTTTTTTCCTTTCCAGACTTGTCACACGCCATCTACAAAATGTATAAAGTCGATACTTTTAGCAGTAAGTTCGCGATCTAGATTCGTATCTCTCGCCTGTAATGTTGGACATGACAAGATAGACAGCTTGATTGCTCTAATTGATCGTGGCCGGAAAATGACAACTCAACCTTTAAAATCCTTTCTTGCTTTTTCAATCTGAAATAGTGTACACACTTAATTTTTCAGTCTATTTGTCCGTTTTCATTATCGATGTCCTATGACAAGCCTGAAAATTGAATGATTTCCTATCATTATTTGATTTGGTCGAGATGCAAACACATTTGTTATAAATCAATTTTTTTTAGAATAAAACGACAGTGGCAAAATTACTTAATATTTTCTATTTCTGTATGTATGTATGTCATGTTACTTGTGTCAATTCAAATGTAAATTATATACGTTTCAATGTTGGTTGGCTAACATTGTTGGAAGATACAAAATGTTGCATTGTTGGAAGATACAAAATGCTGAGCCCGTCTATCTATTAATACAACCAATGAGGTACAATTGAAGATAAGAGATATTTTGTTGTAATCCTTATTGGTGATAATTAACTCGTTTAAACGTTACATCTTTTGTTCGTTGCATTATGCATTTCATTTAATGATGAGAACTAAAGCCCGGAGCAGACAGAGCCGACTGGACCCGATCCGACTGGTTTCAATCAGGCTAGAGTTGGGCCCGGTCGGTCGGATCCGATTCATCGTGTTGAACCGGCCCCAATTGACATCCGACTGTCTCTCAACTGGCAAAATGTGTGTCGCGAGGCACTGAAAACTGAGCCGATCCGAATGAAAACCAGTCGAATCGGGTCGAGTCGGCTCTGTCTGCAGAGGGCTTAATGCAGACCATGAGCCATGTTGTCAACATGAAAATAACTTGTTGTACACTGTCTTCTTCTTCCTTTTTTCTTCTTCTCGGAATCACTTGAGTGGTCTAAATGTTTTCACTAACGATGTAATATTAGTAATAATACTTATAAATTAAGAGGTATCAACTTTTAAGAGGCGCTTTAGAAAACGTTCTTTTCATAAGGAAACTATTTTAGACTTATTCATCTTCTTTGTCCAAATAAACAGAATTTGTCTTCCTTTTTGTTTTTGTATTTATTTACCTTTTCTGATGCTACACTGCACTAAGTACGGTTAAAAGCTATACGTTAGCATTTCAATATTGGTGACAATGAAGCCATCTAAATGCGTCGTATGATTGACTCGATTTACCTTACGATCTTTGTTTCACAAACGTTGTCTAATTTAATATGGAAACTAATGCAGGCCTATAAGTCGTCTTATTTGTCCAAATGAAATGAATTTGTTGTCCATTTGGCACGGGGGAATCAGTGAGGCTCGGGCCCTGAGATTACCCACGTCGTGCGGGGTAATTGCCCAATGATCCGTTGCGTCTTGAGGAAACGAATATTCATTTGCAACCATTTTGTGCCCAGCGAGGGAGAAAGAAGTCAGTGCAGCGTCAGGAAATCGAATAAGTTTCCCCGTGATCGAACCATGGTATCTAACGGGCTTTCCTTTCCTTTCCTTTCCTTCCGTCCCTCCTCACCGTGAAATCACATAAATTCTACATCGCAGAAAACAAACCTTTCCCCCTGCCTGCACAACCCCGTCACACACAGATACATAAATAAACGCACACAAACACACGGACACACACATGTACAAAACATTCACACATACACTTAATTGTACACATATGACTTGTACAAACACATGCACACACTCACACACACAAACATACACACAACGCAACTAATTGTACGTAAGAACTAACATACAGACGGACAGACGCAAACACAAGCACAAAATACACGCACACAAAAACACACGCACACACACTCACACACGCACACACACACACACACACACACACACACACACACACACACACACACACACACACACACACACACACACACACACACACACACACACACACACACACAAACACACACGCACACACACACATACACACACAAACACACATACAAACACTCAAACAAACGAACGCACACACATCAAACACCATCATCCTCTTTCTATAAATCTACCCCTCCTCTTCAAACAACCTCCCTATCCCGAACCACCAGCAGCACTGACCAGGTACAAGGCATGACATGACAAGCACACGACTCCACAAACTATTAGTCCATTATCGAGCGCCTCAACGCCAGCGCGCCCACGGGGCAAGATAAATACAATTTTGCGAATTACAGTCGCCTCGGCTTACATGTGATTGAATTACGCTCATTGTTCGATAATAAATGAAATTAGACATCTTTTTTTGGTCTCAATTCGCATTCAGTAATCTTATTGTAAGTGAAATCATGTCGCATCGTGAATGAAATTGTCTTTAAGATCGTATATCGCGAGAAGAAAAATACATTTATCTGGTAAATTACTTGTAGATTGAGGTGGAGCGTATTCAATCCTAACATTTTAACTTTTACTTGAGGAAAAATGATTTATTAAATTTAGTTCAACTGTAAAGTTGAGGCATAGTGTTTAGATATCATTATAGTATAAAGAAACAGATATGCCTATCTGTTAAATAATTGTCAATTTTTTTTAATTTCAATAAATAAATGCTGTATATTATCAACATAAGACATTATTGTATTTTGTGAGAAGAAAATCATTATTTTTCAATATCACATTTAACTGGGTGAAAGTTTTTTTTATATGATAGTGATGCGTGATTTTCAGTTTAATGATTGTATTATACTATATAAATTATAATGTCATTTTGCATTTGATCTTTAACGTTATTAACACAAAATCTTCACAATAATTCTTTTGACACTAATTATCATGGCGCGTGTAAAGTATTTCTGTGTAGTTAATCCTTCATCGTGAAAAAACGAAAACTCTCGCAAAAAACTAATTTGTCAACATATCTCTTTCTGACAGAGTGATGTTGAAAGAAACAATGAAGGAGGACGATGCGGAAAAAAGAAGATGCTGAAAAATATAAAAGGAAGACGCTGAAATTGGAAAAGAAAAAGTTATCTTTTGACATTTCCATCAAACAACAACTATCATTGAAAATCCCGGTTTCGAGAATTTTAATTGAATGTGTGTCTGATGCGACTTTAATAACTATTTTGACGGCTGTCGCGAGTAACTGAATCTCATCCCGCCATCATCGGAATATCGGTAATCTTTACCAACATGCGGTTTATATTCATAGAAATGTAATCCCCGAGCGTGTGGCTTGGATATTTGTTGCAAGATTCGCCGGTGCCCCCCCAGAGAAAAAGATAACAATAAATCCCCGTCAAATCTTTGCCGTAATGAAATCAAAAAATTGAAAGCCGGGAAATGAAAGTGTCCTTTGCTTATCACCCGTAAGGATCATATCCACGCTAGCTCATCATTCCCTCGTTCTCAGGTTTGACTTCGAGGCGCACCGAAACATCGATGTCGTCTTCGTCTCCTTTGTAGAGCAGACAAATCATGACAATTCCTAATCACGTTTACTCTCTTATTTGGACTAAAATTAGTCAGCCTGTGGCTTTACAACAGAAATCCAATTACTCCGTGGATGAATATATATTTTTTGCCAACTTAGAAACAAATTTCATTAGCCGTGTTTAGTAGAAGTCACAATGCCTGCTCGTGGGCATGTGAGTGAAGCTATAGGTCGAATTATCTCCGATAATTGTATAGAAAGAAAGATCAAAAATGAAATTATGGAAAAAGATGAAAAGTGAAAAAAGTGCCTAATTCTTTCTCTCTGATGACTCGAGTAAATTACAGTGTACGTGTACGACTACCTGTGATCAAAATATATAATAGTGAAGTTCATATTTCATCAATATGTTTACTTGAATATTATGATTGTTAATAATTCTAATGCTAATAATGAGTAATGTAGTAATTTCGATGACGATGATGATGATGATGGTGTTGATGATGATGATGATGATGATGATGATGATGATGATGATGATGATGGTGGTGTTGTTGTTGTTGTTGTTGATGATGATGATGATGATGATGATGATGATGATGATCAATTAAACTAACATTACAAATATTGATAATGATAGTAATTATATTGATGATAATAACTCATCATAACTAATTAAAAAAACAAATTGTTATTAGTATTTAGTGTATATTGTCATTATTGATAAATGTATCTTAATAATAATACAAATCAATCATTAAAGGCGATAAAGCAAAAATCACCATGTCATACAAATAATAACAATAGAAAAAAATAACAGTGATACAAATAGTAACGGTATCAATAATACCTAGAAACATGATTTTATATTAATAGTACAAATGTGTATTATATGTCATCTGCAAGTAATTACACTAAGTCGCCTCATATGAAACTATAATAACACTACATGAATTTATGAATCATGTTGGCTACATTTTGAATGACGGAAAGTCAGAGGATTGGTTTTTGTTTTTACTATGATTTTGTTGTTCTTGTCAATATCATTTTAACTGTTAAAATTACAGATTGAACCAGAAGAAAATCTGAAGATTCCATCCCGCGCCACCAAGATGTTTCAATATTCTCAAATTAATTCTTATTGAATTTAAAATGTGGGGCTTAAATTTATGCTAATTAAGCTTGACTCTTGAAATAAGAACGAAACCAAAGAAGGATGTTTGGGGATTCACGCATTTAAAGGGTGTCTGATCCGTGAGTGGGAAGCGACTTTTAATGGTAAATGGTGGCGAGGGTGAACACAAAATTAAAGAAGAGGGTTTTTTTTATAGGGAGGTTGGAAGAATTAAAGAGATTGTCGAGTTTTGCTACACGGGTTATTCTACGGGAATTTGGTCGTTAATTTGAATTTTGAAATGAACGCGAATCGCCTCCAATTACGTAAATATTTTAATACTTTCACTTTAAAATGTTAAGAATTTTGACTTTGGTCAGCGTCAAAAAATACTCGAATTAAACACTACCCAGTGTGTGGGTATAATTATAATGTAATAATAATTATGTTTATGTGCGTGCTTCATGTCAATATTATGGTTGATTACTATAAACCATTTAAAGAGAAAATAGATCTTCTGTTTGAGCATCATGATTTCAATGACATAGAGCTTAATAAATACATTTTGGGGGAATTCTATAAAACACAAATTGAAAAATATCCGCTTTTATCATGTTTATCCCCGACAAAAAGAAATAAAATCTTATTACTCTTATGTTTATTGTAAAGATTCAACAAAACACATTCGAAATTGACTTTTTAAGTAATCAAACGTTTGAAATAGCCAAGTCGGTACACAGGATTAAATCAATTCCGCTCATGGAAAGCACGTGGAAAGTATGTCATTTTCGTTTGGAATTCGTCTGGCTTTGTGTATTGGACGATTTTTACTTTCAGACTTGGCCCTTTCTTATAATTATAAATTTCAACGATATTAATACATTAGTACTCGTAATGCAAATATACATGCCTCCCGTAACATTACAAATGCTAATATAGCATTAACATGATTCATAAGCGTTTGTCATGAGTCAGGACGTATGTGTTCTTATAAAAAAATACACTGCAAATACGGCAGAGTAGCTTTAAAGGCGAGTTTCGATGGTGAGGGTACATCGGATGGAAGCTTCAATGGTCGACAGACGGTAGATGCACCCGGAGGGCGTATTATGTATCCTTTTCATTTTGTGCGTTGCGCGCGCTTTTAGCGAACTCTTTAACCCTCAATGGCGGGGAAAATACCATTTCGTGCTGTATACTGTATCCAGTGCACTGCGTACGAAGCATATTCTCGTGTTTGTCGGTATTATAAGGGTTAATTAAGCAAACAGTTCGCTCGCCTTCCTGACATCCATTTAAGCGTGTGATTTCCTCTCCAACTTGTATTACTACGACTGAGCTGAGCTCCTTCTCTTTTCTTCCCAAGTAACTTTGACCGCTCGACTGATCGGGGAGCCTCTTATCTTTACACGTAATTGGCAAAATGCTAAATGAATTTGTAGTCTTGACAATTCTCGACTGCTAAATGATTTCCTGTCAGTTTGTGTTCTTCCCATCTTACAAAGGTATTTACTTTTGTTTCACTTTATATCAAGTATTGTGAGCAACTGCTTTGCCTGCATAAATTGAGTCAGCCTAAATTAGATTTACATTTAAAAATATGAAATAATACTTAATGTTCTAATAGTAACAGATAATATTTGATACAAATAAATCAGTGTAAATATGCATTTAAAGTGATCATGCAGATGACATTATCACATGGTTCTCAAAGTTAACACAATTACTCCACAAACACACCACACACAATACAAACACACAAACAATGACGTATACACAATGCATTTGGTAAAATTCGCCTTTGTCTTCTGCCTATTGTACATTTTTTCATTATAATAAATAATTGAAGAAAATCAATCTATCAGACCTTGTAATTATTTAATAGGAAGCCCTATATAAATGATCAGCCCTACATTCACGATCGTCAATTCCCAACCAAACCTGTTTTCAACGGGGAAATAAATGAAATTCAATTCAAAATTCGATATTCAATGACACAATTCACAATGCACCCACCGAGCAATATGCACCCGGGAACGCAGTGCGCGCTGCGCCCCACCACCACGGCCATATCGACAAGACCGGATGCCGGAAGCTGCCCCGCGCACTCTCCAGGAAACCCCATTGTCTGGCAGCCCCCGTTTAAGTTCCCTCCGCTCCTATACTATCATATCTTGTCGCCCGATAAATGATTATAATGGGGGCTTGTTGCCATTTGAAGAAATCAATTCTTTCCTATTTTTGTTGGAGCAGGTTTTTAATTGCTTGCACTAGAATTTAATCATGGCTGTAGAGCATGACGTTCATGGCATTATTACCTTGCTCACTGTCATGATTGTATTGCTGGTTTTGATCGGCTCGCGATCGATATAAAGGCAAAGTGATTTAGTTTGGCTAATTTACCGTGATTGTGAGATTCCTGCCCCTATAACAACGGCCAAATGCAATTATTGAGCGGCAAACGACATGCGAGAAAACAAACATGATGTCTGCAACTAGTGCCGGTGACATTTTGAAAATTAATAAGATACCTGGATGTCATAATTATAATTGTTATGAACGCATCAAAATCAAAAAGAGAAAACATAATCATAATTGTTTTACGTATAACGGAGAAATCGTGGAAGACGGAATGGAATCGGTCTATATTTAAATTCAATTGTTATGTTATTTTAAGTTGAAATATTGTTCAAAATGAGGCAATTCATTGATTGACAGAAAAGAAATATATTGTACGAATAAAATTGAAAAACAAATTTAGAATAAGAGAAAAACTCGAATCATCCTTTCAGAAATGAGAACCATTTTTACCTTTCAACCTTTGATTGTTCTCGGAATATATATTTATATCGTAGATTATTATCCCGAAGCAACGTTGACAGAATATCATCGTGTTGCAATACAAATTGATAGACTTTTTGGTTGTGCTCGATTAAAAATATATTTATGTTATTTTGGTTTGTGAACACATAGTACAAACACGAAGTATAATGAAGTGTCCGTTCTTGCTAGAATAATTAAAGCGTCTCTAAGGCAAAATGCACATTTTCAAAAAATGAACAGTCAAAGCTCTAAAATGGTAGTATATATAGGCTTGCAATCATACAGTATACAAGTATGAGCTCACAAACGAGACAAAGTACCATTTATAGTTATCTCCATGTTAGTGGAAGGAAGTTTAGATAGTTACATACTAATACTTCTTCAAAAAGCAACGTACTTCCATTTTTCATAGATTGTATTGTCAAAAATTCCACTATGTAGGTACATCTCTCTCAAAGGATTCCTAAACACAAATTAATCTTATAAATGATATTACAAAATTGAGGTCGTAAATGTAATTGTTTTTGTATAGGAAGCAAACCCGATCCCCTTAGCCAAGCTCAAACTAGGGCGTATTTAAAGGCGTGTAGGGGTAATTAGGAAACCCGCTCCCTCCTGGACCGTGCAATTCCCATAGAGTATACACACGCTGCACTTGACTCCCGCAAGCAATTAGTTAACTGCCATGCGCGCGTAAGCTTGACTGCGCGAGCTCGACAAAACATGCAAAATGTGAGTTGACGGGCGCGGTCTCTGGAGGGCGGGAAAATTGATTAAAATGCACACTTAACGGCCACGAACGTGCTGGGTACATTGTAGCTACATGCAGATGATGTACATGCATTTAAATTGACAATTCCTCTGGTGATAGAAGCGGCGTAGACAGTATCAACGCAGGCGGGGCCTATGGGAGGAGGGGTGAGTGGTGTTAGATTTCCCATGCAGGGGGGCGGTGGTTGCCCCCCCCCCCCCCATTCCCCTCTTTAGCTGCACCCCTTAATTGGAACAAGAGGCATCAAGAGAATGGAGCTGACGTGGATAATTTTCCAAAGTAAGCAGGAAAGAAAAGGCGAAGGATAGTTGACTTTAGAAAAGACTTGATAGCAAGATTAACATTCACATTGAAATTTGTGATGGGGAATCGTCAGAACCAAATCGAAATATTTCCAAACGTTTGGAATCGAAGGGACACAAGGTCCAACCTCACGGCAATGTCTTCCCACGTGAAGATGGTCGAGAAAGACTCCTTAAACCATTTTTTCCATTCAAATAATAGTAGTTAAAGACATGGTGTTCAACTGAACTCGAGACTCCACAAGGTACAACCTCATGGCAAGAGCTTCTCACGTAAAGACACCTGGAAAGACTGGAGAAACTGTACCTCAACTTCCATATGTCATGTACAGGTGTATGTGTATATTTATTTGCATTTTTATGAGATACACTTAAAATTCATTAGAATGGCTCGTAATTCTGGTTCTCACCTGAACCCGGGAACTCACGAGGTCCAACCTCATGGCTAGAGCTTTTCGCGTAAAGATGCTCGGGAATGACTTTTTTCATTGTATGAATCAAAGTTTAAATATATTTATGTAATATTATCGAAGTAGTTTAAACACATGATGCTCACCTGAACTCGCGACTCTACGAGGTCCAACCTCATGGCAAGAGCTTCTCGCGTGAAGACGTCTGGGTAGTGACTTTCATTGAAGGCTCGTTCCAGTTCCTCCAACTGCCAGCCGTTAAAGTTCGTCCTGCTCCTCCTCCTCTTGCTGTCGTTCGAATCTTTGTCGTCATCACCTGCATGTTTCAAAAGAAATAATGTAATATGAATATAATATGAGTAATTTTATATATTATTCTCAATTACCAAGCACGTTTCGGTTCAGGTAAGAAATTAGATGACATAAGACTTCCATTATTGGAAGTTTGTTTCTAATTTCACTAACTGACAGTTGTTGGAGTAAGTCCTATCCCTCCTCACCTTGCTATAATTGGAATCTTGGTGTCATCTCGTGTGACGATATATCATATAGGAAGAGAACTAAGTACATCATGTGATAAAGACTGTTTCCAGTGTTATAGTTTCATAATTTCCGCAAGTCTGTATAATTATTATTATTGCCTCGGTTATAAATCAATTTCTTTACCGAATAGATCAGGTTGATATACAAACATGTACCTGGTAAGGAACCAGTTAATATCGGGAGTTTTCTTGGTATAAGCACCTGCCTCTTTTGGGTGCCTTATTAAATGTTATCAAACTTGCACTTCTGATGGAGCAATATTCGTGCATTTAATTTTAAATGGATATCGACAAGACTATGTTTACAGAAGCTTGGAGGGATGGTGGTAGTTGTATCGGGGTGAGATAAGCAATTAACCGAAAGTTGAATGATAAAAAGGAGGGGCGCAGGAAAAGTATCTTTGGGGGTTCCCTTTCCAGTTTCCACCGATCCCCTCTGGGTTTTAGTTATCTTCCCCGTCGCTAATTATATATCGCTTCTTGTTCGCATCATTCCTTGGTAGCAATAGAGATGAGAGAGCCAGCTCGCCCCCTAGCTACATCATGCCATGCACACGCATGTGGCCCCCAAGCGATACATTGCATATTATCTATCTATCTATCGTATAGATCTTCCATTTTACGATCCAGCATATTGGCGTTCAACATGTGATGGGGATGATGGGAGGGGGTCACTCTCTACCTATTACACGAGTGTTATCGCATAATTTCCTTTCTCTTCCGATCGGAACTCGTAAAATGATTTTCCGAGTTTGGTGGGTGGATGCTGGAGAGAGCAAAAGTGGGATGAATACTGCCAGCCAGTTAGTTTCCCGCAGGCGAGCTTTTAAGATCGGCAAGCATGCATGGGGATTCTACAACGCGGTTTGCCATTTGATATTAGAATAGTTTGTGAGCATTTGTTACCACTGAGCCATGTGTGTATTTCGCTCCGTGCGCAAGGCGTTCGTAATATGGCAGCGCGCATCTGATATACGAATCTGAACCATGCACCTTTCAACTTGAGTAGGAACGATTTTCTGCCTCGTATACATTTTTTGTCGTCGTTGTCTGCTTCAAAATGAAGCAATCACCATCGCAATTTAGTTAATCATGTGGAAGCACTTCCCTCCGAGTTGGACATTTTCTATCGAGAAACACTTCTTTTCTTATCAATTATAGCGGCAAAACGACTACATAATTATACAGAAGTCTGTTCGAATCTGATTGTCTTTTCCTCTATTATATTTTGTATTTACATAAATCCGCCATTATAGATGGAAAGAGAACTAACACTGTTATCAATTATTTCCTATACTGATCTTCTTTGTCATTTGACGAACGTCATCAAAATGTTTTCTAAATTATATTTCTAGCAGAGGGCAGTAAACCTTTTTAAAGAAAATAAATGACCCTTTTAACTTGACAATGCTTGATGGCGATATATATTTCTCTCTTTCTATATTCATGCAAGGCAATCGTTTAATGTCATTACGACAATTACTATCATGATCATTATTTCATCTTCACATTAAGTTCCCGAGGCTTTTTTTTAATGAGAAGTATAACCCATAAATCCGTCTTTAAGAATTATTCAAAGGCAAAAGGGTTGATGTCTCTGTCTTTACCAATATCAATGAGCGTGGTATAATACTTCTCAGTTATGAGAAAGTTGATTATGCATGCAACATTTTATTGCATCCATAACCAACAAAATATCTAACAATTATCCTGGCTGAATCTGGATAATATTGTAATAATCATTCCACCATGGACAATTTAATTTCAACAAAGAGCGCAATTTAAGAAAGATAGCCGTACAAATCATGCAATTCTAACATAAACACAACAATTATTATATTTGGGTTAAGAGATTTGAATGAGTTCCGATGATGGCCCGTAAATGGCGAATGACATTTGGAGGCAGGCTTCGTAATACCCCAGTTAAATTGTTTGCAAACGGAGCCATGTGATTACTCGGGCTTTTCATTTTTGTCGCCCTGGGCGAAAAGGGTTTTTATTTCAGGGAGAATATGGGAAGTCATTGTCTTTTAACTAACGGAAATAAAAAGAATCATTTAAATGAACTCCTACTCATTATTTCTGGCGAGATACAGAATGAGATGTCATTATATGTCTGTATATTATACACATCGTCATGCATCCTCTAACTGTTAAATGTTAAAGTAATCATTGAAATGAACTCATACTTTTTATGGGATCTCTAATGAGTGATGTCAAATGTTAAATATGATATAGCCTTATTACAGATTCGAAACACAGTCGTATAGTGGTCGTTACTGCAGTGTTTAAATCATCAATATAGAAATAAATTTGATCGGTTAATAAGTAACAAATAATACGAAAAATAGTAAAGAAAGTAATAAAGAAATGAAAGCAGATAACGAGGAAAGTATTGAAATGGTGCAAGTCTTTTGGAAATGGATAAAGAACACTAAAATACATTTCAAAATCCCGAGCTGAATAATAAACGAATATTTGATTATTTCCCCTTAATATTGAGCCAAGAAAATATATGTGTTTAAAGAAATTTCCTTTCAATTATACATTGGTGTACAAACAACAACTTCTTAAAACTACCATCATTCTCAACGTTTCATTTATTGCATGTAATATTTAATTTCATATTCACATAGGTAATAGGTTGCTAATTAAGTCAATTTATCCTACAACTAATATGTAAAAGAGTTGAGGGATTCATTTCTACATAGAACTTTCCGTTGCGATAACTGCATGAAGATCCATTTTTGTAGCAATGATATCATGGATGCCATTGTGCAGTGTTTAGAGATGATAACCAATGTAAAATTCGACATCAAATCAAAATGATTGTGTACATTAATATATTGGCATCGATTTATTATGTTACACACGGCGTGATATTTTATTTCATGAAATTTGAAATTGAAATAACCTTCACTTTCCACCCCAAACAGCAAGTTCAAGGTATGTTTACAAATGTGATAGAATGCACACAACATATTTCAGCATGCTCACTAAATAATCGTCTTCATGTATTTTGTATTCATCTGTGAAAATCGAAATTTCAGTTAAATTAAAATGGTCACTGTCATGACCTTTTGACAAATGAATACATTAATGTTGTTTAATAATGCATTAATACAAACTATTCGTCAGCACTTATAATGCAATTAAAAAGTGCAAAGTTGAACAAAATTATCTAGTTTCCTTTTTATAACCATATCTTGAAAATTAGAATGGTAATTACTCTATCTTGCTGTAGGAAATCTCAATTTAGTTTACTTTAATATTGTTTATATCAAAACAAATGAATTCATGAAATAAAATTAAAATGAAACTCATCATTAAGTCTTGGTTAAATATCTATATATATATATTTTTTCAAATATTTGTACTGGATAACAGTCATGAACTCATCATAACGATGTAGACAATGAAAAAATACACACAAGTATATTGACATCATTTTGTAAAAAAACAATATATACAAACTCATTATATAGACAAACATAATCATTAAAAACTAATTAAAAGAATAATTGACTTTGGTAATTTAACCTTTGAATGTATTAGGGTGCAAATGTTAGCCTTTATTTTGTTAGTGTGTATTTACTTCCCTGATTGATAGTATCATGATATAACAATTATTGTAATGAAACAATGCCTAATTAAAAACCTTAAATTAATCAAAATTTATTTATGAAAATAATGCATTTTGTTCAAAACAAGAACCACATTTAATTAGGTCTACTTCATTTCATTAAGAAGGGCCATTGTGGTTCCTTTCAATTGACAGTTAATAAATAGATAATACAGCTATGACACAATTAGAAGTAGACCTAATTAAATATGGTTCTTGTTTTGACCAAAAAAAATGCATTGTTTTCATAAATAGATTTTGATTTATTATAATTGATCAATTATTATTAGGGCGATCTACTATTAAACGCCATAAGATTTTGTTCATAAAGTCATATTTGATTGTAAGATTCTTCTCAATGACGTGTATATAGTTTCTAGAAAAAGAACAATGTTTACCTAGTGACAAAATTAGAATAAATGTTAGATTGTATCACATTTGCCCATTGATTTTGACAACAATCTAAAAGCGTTCCGGAACGCGGTTCATTTCATCATAACTCAAAACCGATTCAACTTTTCTGTTTCCATATAAGACAAACAAAAAGGGGCAAGAGATATTTGAAATATCCAAGTGATTCTGTTTTAAAGTGAACATTGTATCACTTTATAAGCTTTTTTTTCAAACAAAGATCACAATGATCACAATAAGATCACAAAGATCACAATAATTGTGATCTTTCAAACAAAGATCACAATGATACGACATGCATGCAATTTATTCAAATTCCCCCATTATTCTCTAATTTTGAGATTATTTATAGCAATTTAGAAAATTAGCAAAAGGAAGTAAAAATGCAGCAGATAAGTAAAACTTTAACTGTATACATGGTATAAAGGAACATTTGTCATGCAGTTTTAATTATGTATAGCAATATCAACATGAATACTGGATCAAAAATGAACTCATCTCTTCAGACTGCGATGATCACAGTGACAGTATATACACAGAAGAAATTCACAACAGATTCAGGTAATAAAGGATGGTTAATATTCATTCTATTAATCGAATGGATTATTACTGTCATCTGAGAGACTATCATGAAGCTCTGATTTCGTTCAGGACAAAACCCCTGAAATTCATAGTTTTTGACACAAACGATGTGTTATATACTTAATTTCACATCGATTATTCTAATAACTGTCATCAAAGAGATTATCATGAAGCTCTGATTTCGTTCAGGACAAAACCCCTGAAATTCATAGTTTTTGACACAAACGATGTAATAGTATGAATGTTATATACTTAATTTCACATCGATTATTCTAATAACTGTCATCAAAGAGATTATCATGAAGCTCTGATTTCGTTTAGGACAAAACCCCTGAAATTCATAGCTTTGACACAAACGATGCATGTAATTATGAATGCTATATTATACTTAGTTTCACATCGATTATTCTAATAACTAATTGAACTGCCAACTTAACTCGATCATTAATTGAGCCGGACTCTGTCTCAAAGTTTCTTATTTGCACCACCCAAGAGTTGTAAATCCCCGGCATCCAAAGCGTTAAATAACAAGAAGCCGCTTGACCCATTTCTTTAACATATTACCATACTATCGCAAAATACCTTTCATTGGTAAAAAAATACATATTTTAGACGTTGGTTTCATTATTAAGTTGAACGTGTATAAGAGCGGTCTTCCTTCATAGTGATTATAATACATGACTACTCGATTTATATAGCGCCTATCACGATTGATAATCATCTCTAAGCGCATGCATTACAATGATATTATTACCCCGGTCATCGGACTTGCATTCGGCAATCAATCCAGCACTCAAAGTGCACGTTTTCCTCTCCATGTGGAGCATTCCAGCCATGAAGGCCAATTATGTACAAAAATGGTTATTGAGCAGTCTACTTACCGGCCAAGCTGTCACAGTGTTCAGATTTCATCATGGCGCCTTTCCCGAGGTAGCATTCCCCCGCCATTCCTCGGTTACCATCCTTCTTCGCGGAGCCATGTACTCTTGCTGCGGCAGCCGCTGCTGCAGCAGATAACGAGTTAGCGATGGCGAGCTCGCCCGGAGTTCCAGGGGACGCGCCCGGCGGCGAGATGTGGAATCCCAGCGCATGAGCTGCAGCAGCCGACGAGAAGGAGTATGGCGGGAAGGGTGAGAGTCCGCCGAGACTCCCGGCCTGGGAGAAGTGACTTCGCATCAGTTGCGCTTCCATCTTTAGCAATATTAGTCAATAAGTCCTCTTTTTCTTGTCAGTTTGTCCTTTAATGATCCCTTGTGTTTATTAATGTAATAAAGTTTTCTCCGTTTAGTATACAGAATATTAATAAAAACTCTGAATTAGCTGCATACAATTGTTGGTAGAATCATGTTGATAACATTGTTTTTAATAAAATAATCAGACTATTAGTTATTTTGTTAAGTTCTCGCTTCAGTCTTCAGATTACAATATCGATATGATCAACAGATGAAGACTATGTATAGAATATTGCCAGCTCCGACGGTCATCTAATAGATTAGGATGAAGTCGAATGATTATTCAGTGGAAGTCATTCAGTGATCATCTCGTCTCAGATTGATACAAATAATTAAACTTGTTTCAACTATTCAATCTGGTTATAATGAAGAAGAAAGGTGACAATTAATCGGTGAAATGTCAATTTAGTGGACTTCGCTCACATCTCTCCTCACGTTGACTCCGATCTCACAAAATAATACGCGGCTCAAATCCTTTCACTCGTCTCACCCCGCTCGCGGCTAATGCGAGATGCACGCGAGAGCAACTTGAACAACAAAAAAAGCGGTTCATTTGTTGCGGAAAAATTGTAAAAGTGAGAGTGGGGAGTGAATTGTGATTGCGCGCCATTGGCTGACGCGACGATGCACTGATGAAGTGTCCGTATAATTTTCTAGGCATGCGCCGTGCAGGCGCTCTCTATTCACGATCACCGCGATGGAAGTGTTCTTATTGATACCTCACCGCTCTTGCGCGCCTTCCAGCCGGTGACTCCTTTTATTGATACCACCACGGATGCTTTGCGAGAATAGAATAGCGAATCAGATGGATACTTAGGGGGGTAATCTTGTTACCGTCTTGGACCGATGGGCAAGCAAAAAGAGGGGGACTTGTGTAAGCAAACAGTCAACCTTTTTTTTCTTCACACTTACACTTTCATTTATCCGCGATGGTTTGTCTCGGTGAGTGGAATTCTCCCGACGCCGCCATCAATTACAAAACTGATCCCATGTCACCGTAATTATTATCTATGTCAACACATTTTCGCATACTTAGTATCAATAATAATAATTGTAATACTAGTAGTAGTAATAATAATAATAATAATAATAATAATAATAATACTACTACTACTACTAATAATAATAATAATAGTAATACATGTTCTTCTACTACTACTGATAATAATATAGATTGAATGATAGAATATCTTCTCTATGCGTCATAGGATACAATGTCAGCCCGCACACATTGTGTGCACCATCTCCACTCCCTGGGAGCATTCCTTCCAAGCGGTGAATGGGCATTGAAAATATCATTCACATAAAGGCCTTCACCTCCTATCGAAAAATGAAACTATACCAATCAGCTCGTTGATTTGCCTTTTAATTGCATTAGAATAACGAACCTCCAATGCAAAATTTGAATAGTGAACTTAAAATCAAATACTAAACATCCCCTTTTCGATATCAATATTGACTGTCCTGTGTACTCATAAAGCATAGGCTTAGGCCATTTCGGATAACCACATTGAGATGAAATACAGATGTTAAGTGATGGTGGAGAGAATATCACAGAATGTTCTTCTCCGGGGGATTTGAAATGCTATTGAGGGACTTATTGTCTTCACGAAATAGCATTTCAAATCCCGAGGGAACATTCCATGATTTTCCCGACAACAAAGTTAACATATATTATATGACAAAAGTAACACATCTTTACACTTTCAGCCTCTCTGAGCTCGATTAGAAAATGTGGCTTTTCGAAGTGATATGTTGACAAGTCATTGTGACGTCATAATAGAACCTCCTCTCTCTCATTGTTACGTCATAATACAATCTATCAGCGCGCACAATGTAATATATTACACAGGTCATGTATTATAACAAAATATTATGGCAATTACGTGACCGTGTTGAGCCAATCAATGACTCGTATTTTACTAAGTCATATAATACAATGTAATAAAGCATAATATATACATAATAATGTTGCTTTATTTGGCATTATACGTGCATGAATATATCTCCTTTTTCGTATTAAAGACGTATATTCATATTCATTATTCATTTGTATCATTCTTGTTATAAAACGTATCAAATACAAATTACATTTTTATAAAATTAAACGTAAACTATGATAATTAAAGTGAAAACAGATGTAACGTAAGTACATTGATGTCACCTGGATAAAATGTAGTTTATACAACTCCAGAAATTATACTACATGTATTATGTAAGAGATCATTATCATGGACAATTTAAAACCAGAGCAAAATTTGTAAATGAAGCACTGCTATATCATGCATGGCTACTGAATAATTACAATAACTTACAATATACTTTACCTTCACTTCAAGTACCAAAACCATATACCAGTTTGATAATCGGGCGAAGTTCACTGATTAATTTACTCCATTATTACTGAGAACATGTTTTTCCCAGTTATTATAATAGAACTAATTTCCAGTTATATAAAACTATTTTCCAGTTTAATAAAAACCTATTTCCAGTTTAATCAAACTAATTTCCAGTTCAATAAAATTATTTTCTAGTTAATAAAACTATTTTCCAGTTTAACCAGTTTAATATCACTATTTTCCTGTGTAATATAATTATTGTTCAGTTTAATATAGATTATTTCCAATATAATATCAGTTATTTCCCGTGCTGGCGAATGTATCACGCATATAAATTGCATATAGTTTCGTGACTCTATTTCGATTGCCAAGTCAATAAAACCTCGCTTGAGACGAACGAAATTAAACAAATAATTGTAAAAAAGCAAACAGCATCGTCTCTCTAAAACAGGATAATTATTATTCCAGTTAATAACAGTTATTGCCCGGCAAAGGCGGACGATTTAGTCAAGTATCACTGGTTATAACTTGTAAAAAAACCTGAATTATACCAGCTTCATGCCTCTGTGCCACCGAGTTAAATGCGTCGGTCAATTAATTTGAGAGGCAGCAAGTCCAGTGCTATTGTTTATAATGTGTGCATTAGACCAGGGAGCTGGTATTTAGACTGGTACCTCAATGATTAGACCAGACTCTGGTGGAGACACATTTCAAGTAAATTGGTCCAGCCTCAAACATGCCAATGGGAGGACAGGAGCCGAAACCCGCTTCACGGACAAACGTATGGTCTTGGCGTATATGCATCAGTGCGCCCATGGCTCCGATCTCCGTAGATCTATGTCGCACAATTAAAGGCTATAGAATGGTTATCATGGTTATTGGCTGACGAAAACGACGCTATATGGATCCGCCATGTTACCACACCCAGGATTCATATGCATCAGGGCGGCCCTGGCTCCGATCCGACCTGCCTAGATCTATGCCGCCCACAGAAATCAATTATACTGGTAGAAAAATTATACAGGGTGGCCCAGAAAGGATGCAACACCTACGATCGTTAATTTCATCAACACCATCGACCAAATCTCATTGTTTTTTATTTGATTGGGTAGAACATTCTTTTTCCAACAAAATGATACCATGAGCATTGATTTTGGGTAAGGCGTTTGGATCCTAGGGCCATTTTTCTGAGGCAATGTCGTTTCCTAAATTTGCTACTTTTTCGTCTCCAGCGATCCTCGGAACACTGAGACATTCTCGCCCCACGGCCTGCCGTAGAATTAGCTGTACATACGAATGGCTCACATTGTCTTCCTTACAAAGGGAGAGCGGTCATGCGGTTCTTCTGTACAGCTATTTCTATGGCAGGCCATGGGGCGAGAATGTCTCATTGTTCAGAGGATCGCTTAAGACGAAAAAGTAGCAAATTTAGGAAACGACATTGCCTCAGAAATATGGCCCTAGGATCCAAACGCCTTATACCCCAAATCAATGCTCATGGTATCATTTTGTTAGAAAAAGAATGTTCTACCCGATCAAACAAAAAACAATGACATTTGGTCGATGGTGTTGATGAAATTAACGATCGTAGGTGTTGCATCCTTTCTGGGCCACCCTGTATACGCCGAGCGTAATTGCGCTCTTGATTCGCCATACTACCACACCCAGAATGCCCAGGATTCATATGAATCAGTGCGCCTCTGGCTCCGATCCGATTCCCACATTTCATTTCTCTCTTTTTTCATTTATTCATTTTATTTCAGATAAAATACAAAGGTAAACACATACAGTGTGAACATTGACATGTTCCCTTTGATGCAAAATGCCTGTTGATGGCAAATTACATACACTACTTAAAGCATGGTAAGCAAGCTTAATAAGCATGCTTGTGCTCATGTTCGTGTATGTATCGATGGATTCCCGTATAGTGGGAGAGCCATACCACATTATATCAATAAAGATGCTAGAAAGATTATTTGCTGACGAAAACGGCGCTATAATATGTATCCGCCATACTACCACACCCAGGATTCATATGCATCAGTGTGCCCCTGGCCCTGGCTCCGATCCGAACCCGCACTATAGATCTCTGCCACTGATATCAATTGCAAATAGTAGATTGGTTATTGGCGGACAAAAAATGTGTTATAATGCATCCGCCATGCCACTACACCCATGCATCAGTGCCCCCTCGGCTCGGATATAATAGCTCCGTAGATCTTTGACACAGAAAGAGATGAAAATGGTAGAAACGAAAACGGCGCTGTGGATCCGCCATGCTACTTCACCCAGAATTAATTTTGACCGTGTATTGAGTTCACGAACGTACCATGTGTTAACATGAACACAACTTATTAACAACGCACACACACACACACACACACACACACACACACACACACACATACATACACACACACTTCATGTACACTAACGAAACTGGGAAACAATATCTGGGTAATTTATTGTGGCAATAATTATCTGACTATATGATCGTTCGGTGGCGTCAACTATTCGCATGAAGTTGAATAAGGAATTATCCGCATGATGTGTGGTTGTTTCAACATTTGGACAAACTTAAATATCATTACTAATAATTGTTAAGCGCATTTTGAAACAGATAAAGGGATCTAGTAACGTTGTCCAAATCCTCAAAATCCAATTGGAATTCGACCAGTTCCCTCGATCATATACATCGTTGTATTCGTATTAACAATAGACAAATAGGACAGGTTTCGGTTTTTCAAATTTCCCTTTCGTTAACAAGATATTTACGATTGAAGTGTTCAGATGTTAAGCTATCCACTGGATAGTCGTAACCGTGTACAAAGTCAGTGCAATGAGTTAGTGAATATCACTTTGCATTTTTGCTCATTACTCGGCCATATAACATCCATTTAACTAATACATAAATTGTATCAACCATTCATCACGTTTTGCACATGTCAACAAGTTACTAGATCCTTTTACAGTGATGTAAACATTAGCAGCCATAGTGTCCACAGAATGGAAAACTAAAAATAATGTCAAAATGCTGAAAAGATGTCATAGTTCATACTGAGTTTAAAGTCTACTGCTATTTCACATGTGATAAATTTGTTGGCGATAATAATGATTTAAATGAAGTTCATCAACTTTAATGTGGGAAAGCATCAAAGCCATGCATATAGTAGGTAGCTTACCAAGAACATATGGTGTAAAATAATCAATGATAACAACGGATATTTACATCAATTAGTCACCCAATTTACTTGCAATCCTCACCCTCGACAAGCTCCCTCCTACCACGCCTATTATGTTCATGTAAAGTTCAATATGCACATACATGACATGGTTGATACAAAGTCATGTTAAAGGGATCTAGTAACTTTGTTGATAAGTGCAAAAAGTGATGCGTGGTTAATTAAATGTGTATTTGTGTGATCTGATATGTCCAGAAAGTAATGTGTGACAATGTCAAGTTAATTGGATGATTATATGGCCGAGAAATGAGCGAAAATGCAAAGTGATATTCACCTACTCATTAATGCACTTACTTTGTACACGGTTGATAAGATCCAGTGGATAACTTCATATCCGAGCACTTCAATCGTAAATATCTTTTGAACGAAATGGAAATTATAAAAACCGAAACCGGTCCCATGATTTTATTGTTAATTAATACGAGTAAAACAAGGTAATATGAGGGAACCGCTAGAATTCCAATTGGATTTTGAGGATGTGGACAATGTTACTAAGTCCCTTTAAACCATGTCCCAGGAATCAAAGGGATAAATGCGGTACAAACAATGGTTGAGCTAGCATTAAATAAACATGTATAGTTGTCTAAAAAGCATACAGGGAAGTCGAAAAGTATTATTCATTGTAATTATCATCGTATAGATCCGCGTCCTCTATACAACATTATTTTGTATGATTTGAATTGCGATATTATTGACTCTTTAATCATGGTAATATAATATTAAAGGGGTAGTTTAGTTTTGGTAGAGAGGGCGCTGCACATCACAATTTTTTTGTGAGGTAATGAAAAACTGAGTGTCGAATTTGAGAGAACATGCAATTTTAATGGCAGAATAAACTTTATTTGGTCAAAATCGACCCAGAAATGGCTGAAATATCAATAAATATATCTGATCATATAATTATTTGGGGCCCAAATAATTAGACGATTTTTAGAAAAAAATAAAAAAATGCTTGCACTTTTTCAAAAATTTTCAAAAGCGTTTTTTAAATAGTTGTTGATGATCTCGCTATTTAATCATTATATCAATAAAACATCACATGCATACTTTTGTATGAAAAATGGTTGAAACCAATGCCTTTTTAAAAAGCGCCCTCTTGTGTTTTAATGGCTCTTTTTGAATGATAACAGGCTTTTTACTTAGTCGTTTGTAATTTTGTATACCTTTCGAGCATGGTGGAGTTATAACTATTAGTTTATAATGTTACTGTGCAGGGTTTGGCTACTAAAGTTCAGCCTTACCAAAACTAAACTACCCCTTTAATGCAATTTGTTGGTTCATGCGGCAGTTGATGACAATAAAACTTTACCTTTTGTGTGAGAATGCAACAATGGAAGGGTCAAAAGGCGATGTTTGAATCTCACTTTTCGCTCGCCGTATGAACTGGTCATACGAGCAGATATAGTAATTCTCATGAATGTTTTAGATTGTTGGTGCTGCGTCCACGCGAAAGCCGTTAACTCCCGCTGCGAAGCATGGCTTGTCCACGCCAGAGGAGCGGCCAAACAACCCATGCCCGCTCCGCTGGAACCGCTGCTGGCTTCGCTGCAGCTATTGTGCGCTTTAAATATTATATATTTATTATCCCAATATTTTTCACAGTCGACGTGTACAGATCAATTTTAATGCATTTTCTAGTGCTTTTGTGAATTATTAAATGTCTTTTCTAATTAGACACGAGTAAAACAAATGCTTTTGTCAGCTGTGTGTTTGTTTCCAACAAGTCTGCGTAAATAAAGAAATATACTTTGAAAAAATTACATACAGTACATGACCTCACCAATACATATAACGTATTTATTATCCCAATATTCTTCACAGTCACCGTTTTCATATCAATTTTAAGTTGCATTTTCTAATGCTAGTTTAAATTATTGAATGTATTTTCGCATTAGACACGAGTAAAACAAATGCTTTTTTTTCCAGCTACGGTATGTGTTTTGTATACGTATATAAAGAAATAAATATATTTATATACATTATATACATCTATAGTACAATGTATACTTATACGCCCCACCCCGCAGAAAAAAAATATGTCGGGCGTAATTACGTTAATTGCCTCACCAATAAAACAACTAACAAAGGAGCAAAGAAATAAAACACGGCTCAATTCAATACATTAATTGAAACAAAAGTAAAGGGGGTATTTAACGTCGCAAACAATACAATTAACGTTAAATATTATTAAAACAATTTTGCAAGTCCCTGCGCAAGTTTGATTGTTCGTTCATTCGTTTGTTTGTTGTTTGTTTGCTTGTTTTTATCTCCGTTAGTATCGTTGAACAAGGGTGAAACCCCTTTCGTACCCATGGGGCCATTCTCGAGCACGTCCGTTCCGCATATATAGAAACAATCACATTAAACAAAATTGGCTGACTGTTTTATTGCACCTGAAACAACCCATAATCCCAAACCTTAATAACCATTACTCTTTAATCAGTTAAAAATTGAAAATGCGCAATACGTTGACTTTGAAGCAAACTAAATAAAACAAATTAAACAAAAGGTTTTGTTGGGGACAAGGACGTTTCAAAGGGAAACAATTCGATTTCCCCTCATTATAAAACTAACTGTTCCATTGAGAAGATTAATCTTGGGCCCTGTTGCAGAAAGAGATATAATCGATTGTAAGTTACAATTAATTGTAAGTCAGAGCATGTGACTAAATGAGCAAATCTAATTGGTTGAAACGCGCAAACTTTCTGACTTACAATAATTTATTGTAACTTACAATCGATTGTATATCTCTTTCCAGGGTCCCGTTGCAGAAAGAGATACAATCGATCGTAAGTTACGATTGATTGTAAGTCAGAAACTTTGCGCGTTTCAACCAATCAGATTCGCGCATTTAGAACACATGATCTGACTTACAATTAATTGTAACTTACAATCGATTGTACAATCTCTTTCTGCAACGGTGCCTTGGTGACTCTGCGCGTGCGCATCACACCTCTCTTCTAATTGTTCTGACTCTATAGGATGCGTTTTCCTTCCTCGTCATCTCTTCCCTCTTATTCTTCTTTCTAATACCCAAGTAAGTCTGAGCAAACTACAATTTTGTCACAATATACTGCTGATGATGAATATACATTAATTTACACACAATGAAGCATATAGATATATGTCGGTAATAATACATCATCTAGTTGATTGTCACTAATTTTGTGTGATACATATTTCTATATTATATTTCATATTTCATATTCCTAATATTACTAACTGTATTAAAGCATGACATTTTCATGAGTATTGGAATTGAATTGGTTAATAGTAATCTATTTTTAACGGACCAGTCACATATCACCGTATAGCGTAAACGGGTGCCTGACGAATAGAATTAAATTATCCTGTGGTGAAAGTCTTCTCCATTGCCTCATGCACAAATCATTCCGCCGGATAGAACAACATACATCACCTGACAAGGAACGGACAAGAAGCGCATTCGAAAGGAGTCGAACAGATTGTTTTACTCTCCGTCGTGCATCCGATATTATGACCGGGCCTTTAAAGGGACTTAGTAACATTCTAGCGGTTCTCTCATACCTTGTTGTGTTCGTATTAACAAAAAAAAAGCATGGGACAGGTTTCGGTTTTTCGAATTTCCCTTTCGTTAAAAAGATATTCACGATTGAAGTGTTCAGATGTTAAATTATCCACTGGATCGTCGAAACCGTGTACAAAGTCAGTGCAATGAGTTAGTGAATTTTTGCTCATTACTTGGCCATGTAACGTCTATTTAACTTGAAACTTTCACACAATACCCAGTGGACATATCAGATAACAACAATATACATTGAATCAACCATTCATCACTTTTTGCACATGTCAACAAAGTTACTAGATCCCTTTAAGAATAATTTGTGTGTTAAAAATGTGGCTACTCTGATAAAGAGAAGTAGAGAAAAGAACAAGATGTCAGTAATGAAACATCTGTATTGTTTGTGCAAGGGTGTAAGTAGCCTTTAACAAGGCTTCGTGTCTCAAGCAAGCAATGGCTGCGCTGCATGCAGGATCAGGAACGACTGAACGCCTGATGGAGGCTATCTGGCGAGTGATGAATTCACGTGCGATCGCCAAATGATTGTGCAGGGTAGTCGCGCTGTCCAGTCGTTCCTGCATAATGCATACTATACCGTGCATTCGGCTCAGACGAGACATACCTTGTCAAGAGGCTAGGGTGTAAGAGGATATATTTACCGGGGAGGAGGGTGGTATGGGAAGGAACGTCACGAAACAAAGTCCCTCTATCATCTCACCATGCACCCGAATATCGTTATGGCAAATAAAGTGTGTCATTCACTCATTTATTCACTCACTAAATCACTTATACATATATTTTGTTTGTAAAATTGATCGTTGGTTGGTTGGTGCGTTGGTTGGTTCGTTTGCTGGTTAGTTTGTTCATTCGTGTATTTATTAATTAATTGATTAATTAATTAATTAATTAAGTAATTCATTCATTCAATGAATTAATGTCTCAATTAATTCATTCATTCACTCATTAAATCACTTATACTTATATTTTGTTCGCTAAAGGGTTGTTTGATTGTTTTGTTCTCTGGTTGGTTGGTTGGTTGGTTGGTTGGTTGGTTTATTCATTTATTCATTCATTCATTCATTCATTCATTCATTCATTCATTCATTCATTAATTCATTCATTCATTCATTCATTCATTCATTCATTCATTCATTAATTAATTAATTAATTAATTAATTAATTAATTCATTCATTCATTCATTCATTCATTCTTTGTTTCATTCATTCATTCATTCATTCATTCATTCATTCATTCATTCATTCATTCATTCATTCATTCATTCATTCATTCATTCATTCATTCATTCATTCATTCATTCATTTATTCATTCATTCATTCGTGCATTCGTGCATTCGTGCATTCGTTCGTTCGTTCGTTCGTTCGTTCGTTCGTTCGTTCGTTCGTTCGTTCGTTCGTTCGTTCGTTCGTTCGTTCGTTCGTTCGTTCGTTCGTTCGTTCGTTCGTTCGTTCGTTCGTTCGTTCCTTTGTTCGTTCGTTCATTCATCCATCCATACCTTCGTTCGTTCATTAATTAATTCAATCATTCTTTTCATATTCGCCCGAATCCTTCAACATTTTAAACACTCTCAGTTGGTTTGAGTGCATGGATTGGGGTGTAGCCCCATAGCCCCCCCCCCCTTCCCCACATCTTCGTGTACGCCAACGATCATGTTGCATTATCTGTCCTGTCTCTGTCATTCAGGTCTCCTCCATTTCATATAGATCCGTGCGATTAGCGGGGGTAATGAAAGGCCCTTTGCTCGATTGAACTGACGATTAGTCTCGACACTGATACATTCATGTCAACCAAATATATTTTTTTGTAATCTTTCGCCCTCTCTTTCGCCTCGATTCGAGGAATTTTATTTCATTTGATGGACAAAAATGACGAATACATACATGATTGTATACTATGTTCTAAGGTCGATTAGGATATAGCCTTGCATGTGATACATTCATGGCACATTGAAAACGTAGATGGCGCAGACCAGGTATGTGTGTGTGTGTTGGAGGGGGGGGGGGGGGGGGAGGGGGGGGGGGGGGGCAGATGGGGGCACAGTAGCCAAAAATGGAAACACACAATGAAGAAGAAAATAATATTATTATTTATCCATATTATCTGCATTTGTTAATTAATAATGCATACTTTGTTTCTTTGTATTATTTTGTTTTCTCTTCTCATTCTTATTTTCTTTTGGTAACCAAAAGCAAAACAAAACAAATGCAACCGTTGCATTTGTTTTGTGTTGCTTTTGCTTTTGGACGGTATGACAAATTACGAGAATGATGCCTCAGCAGTATTAGGGGTCGTGATCTTTCTAGTTTGAGCAAACAAACACAAATCGTCCAGACCCAGTGATTTGTAATCAAACAGTTGAATAAAAGATGATATAAACTACCCTGGACAAATAAGATTGATAATACAGATAAAAGTTTCTGACATTAATATTACATCCTCACAATGGTCATCGGAACTGTGAACTCAAAATCTAAAACAAGCCGCACACTATCTAAACGGAATGAAGTGCAGGTTTCACACTATTATCCTCTTCGACCGTAAAACTACAAGGCTATTAACAATTCAATCGTTTTAAATTTTGTCATTAAATATTGCTAAATTTAGCGTCTCTATCCTATAAAATATATCTTTTCTGTTGTTGTTTTCAATTCGCCATCACATACAATACATGTACACGGGGGGAAACTATAGTAATAATACGATGATCAACTGCGCTCATTGAGTAACATGATAATAGATTTCCTAGTGTAATCAGTCAAAGGGATGCCATCCTGCAATGAGATGTGACATTCTCACAGGTGGCCGATAACTACCCATAATAATTGTACTTGTATTTATTTGACCACGGACAAAAGGTTGACTCTAACATGCATATAATTTATTTGTCAACTTAATTCAACCGTCCGCTTTTCACTGTTAACCAGTTTCCCGCGATGGATAATTGTGATGCCCCAACAACTTCCGCCAGAGGAGCCCAATTCACCACCAGTCATTGAATAGCCGAACCTAAATCATTATTTATTTCTTTTCCTAACAAAACTACAGTTGATAGCGACAACGCAGTTTCACCTGTCAAGTTGCGGATAACGCACCGAAGGTCACGTGAAATGATGAATCGCGATTAATTTCCCGGACATTTTTCATAATTCTTTTCATTGAAACTGACGACCTTGGGTGGAGGACGGTTTGTAAGGGGTGTTATAGGGGGTAATTAATCGCTAATATTCACACCCGATTATGAGGACAGGTGCGCGGTAAATAAAAGTGATTAAAGAGTAAACACGGTTAATCAACAGTATCATCTCTCTTATTCTTGACGATGTTTTATTCATCACTTTTCAATATCAACTGATCTATTTTGTGAGAATATTTCAAAGGTTAGAATGGTGGGGTCTTTTGGGTCTCGTACTTCCTCTCCTCACATCAATAATCCAGTGACATAGGGAGGAGAGGACATCAACCCCCTCCCCCTCCATCTAATGAGAATGTTTGCCCCATCCCTTCACACACAACCCCACCCCCTCCCACCCCCTCTCCATAGGGAGGAGAGGACATCAACCCCCTCCATCTTATGAGAATTTTTGCCCCATCCCTTCACACACAACCCCACCCCCTCCCACCCCCCTCTCCATAGGGATGAGAGGACATCAACCCCCTCCATCTAATGAGAATTTTTGCCCCATCCCTTCACACACAGCCCCACCCCCTCCCACCTACCCCCCTCATTGACATCTTTTGGGGAAAGAAACAATTATTAAAGGGAACTCATATTACTTGCGATTTTAGTATAGGTTTTCCCGCCCAATTTCGTCAAAATAGCGGGCATATTCATTATATGTCATTCAAGTTCGAGTGGTTTTTGTAAACCTGCTGTTTACACTGTTCAATTTTTAACTCCAGAACATTCATCTTCGTCGAATTGCATTCAGTTTTCAACGACAACGTATTCAAATTGGTTAGAATGTCAAACAATTTGGCAATACACATAAATTCGTGCCAGTTCGCTTGACCTTAGATTTCGGACCGATTTGGGTTTTCTATTTCGTTTTTAGGCGTCCTTCTTAGCACATCTAACATTCAAATAAGAATGATCAGAACTAAATTAATGAATAGGATTGCGCACATTCCAAAGATGTTCGCCCTAAGACGAAATAGAATGTATAAACGCCTACATTTGACCTTTATAGACGAAATCGAATGCTCTTCACACGATTTTCTAAGTTGAATGGTGTTATTTCAATTCGGTTTGACACAAGTTGGCAATAGCACAGTTCAAAAATCAAATTGAATGAAATAATTTGCTAATTGAAACACGATCCTGATCTTCATTCTAGTTCGTTCTAAATTGCGTGCTGTTAATGACCATTTGAGTGCTGTTTTGACGAAATTGGGCGGGAAAACCTATAGTATTCATTCATTGTCAAACAAATGACTTATGTTTTATTTCAACAGGGTGGTCCTTTCAGGTAAAAACCACAGAAAAACCATGGTCCTCTATAAGGGGTCATGCATACAATAAGAAATACCATAAAATAATTGTACAATCTTATGATACAAACAATGAGATCATGAATAAAACAAAAACGTTCTTCAGGCCTTGCTAGTTTCCTCTTAGAATGATGAAACCAATATTATATTTTTAATTTAAAGGCCAAGTTGAGTTTTGGTAATTTCCAAAGTGCCCCCCCAACATCGATTGTAACGGATTTGGTTGATTTCAATTCCATATGAAAGATCATCGAAAAAAACATGGGAAATAATAATAATTTCCATTCAAATGCTCTAATTGTTGTGAAATTTGCTTTCAAAATATCATATAAAAGTGGTTGACGCCCGGGTATCACTTTTTAGAACCGCTAGTGCGAGGCACTAGCGTTCTATGTTCTCCTAATAAAAAACTGAAACCAAATATTTGTGTGCACGCTAATTGTGCTTAAAACTATACATATGATACGGTACTTACCAGCAATTTACTCTCCAATATGTGATCCAACTACCGGGTGGATTAAGATTATGATTTTTCCTTCCATTCCGCAAAAAATCAGTGATATATGCGCCTCATGGACCAGTCTCTCCGTGTGTTAGCGCGACTGTGAACGAAAGGCGAACGAATGCGAATGGGGCTTGCGAGTTGCGTCAACGGCAGTGTTAGAGTCATACTTCTATGGTTGCGATACATAATATACACGTACTACTGTATAGTATTACCGCACACAGTGACTGCACTACAGTCCCGTATTACCGCACACTGCACTATACAGTCCCGTATTAGGACCTACAACGCTAGTGCTTCGCGCCGAGTTAATTTGACACTTCGAGTTGTAACGGCTCTTTTTGAATGATAACAGGGGTTTTACTTTGTCGTTTGTAATTGTGTATACTTTTCGAGCATGGTGAAGTTATAACTATTAGTTTGTATCGTAATCGTGCAGGTTTTGGTTACTAAAGTTAAGTTTGACCAATACTCAACTATCCCTTTAATGTAAACTTGTATAAACCCGCTGTGAAGCACCTATCGATGTCTTGTTTTTAAAGAGCGCTCTCAGAGTCCGAAAGGGAGACATTACTCAAGAATGCAAATGATGGTCATGAATAATTGAATATTCATGAGAATAATAATGAAGGTGAATCTCATGTAAACGCCGCCTAAAAATAGACAAACAATGTGTTGTTATTAATTGTATGTGACTGTGTTTGATATGGGGTGTGTACAGGGGATCCCACCCCACGAAGCACCTGTCCCCGTTATTAGTGAAAATTCAAACAGATGAATCAACTCACAGGAACGAACATGAGAGGACAATTTGTAATGAAGGTATATAAGGATATCTTAAAAGCAGATAATCACAGTAATGCTATAGCGTTCAATGTAGGCAATTATTCAATTATTCAAATTGTTATGATGTAAAGCATACTGAGACATTGTATAATGCCCTATATATAAACACCATTATTTAATTATTTTTTTCCTTCAAAATTCACTTCGTTATTGACATGTTTATGATTGAATTTGAAACACATAATGAGGATTATTTCAACTACATGGGTACAAAGTTAAACCTGACGATATATAGTCTTCTCTGTGTACCGCACTTTGCATTTGTATAACATTTTCGTACCTGCTTTATTTGCTTTGGTGTTGGCGAAAAATCTCACCATCTTATTCATACAATAATATTTTATGCAAAGCAATTTATTTATAAGACACAATTTGAAGAAAGTAATTTTTAATTTTTACGATTTACAAAAGAACAAAAAATTGCATTTAGAAAAGAAGAGTATACACACAAACAAGCGGAGGATTCTTCACTTCTTTTGCATGTTCATTTTGCTTATCTTGAAATGTATTATACATTTATCACTTTATGCAAGTCGAATGTTATGAGCAACGATTGTAAATGTTTTGGATAATTATGAGGCAATACAAAAAAAACGCACTTTGCATTTTCGCAAAAATTGTCAATAAAATCATCATTTAGTTCGACAAGCGATATATTTTAGAAATTGTATGATCCCTATTGAACACATGGTCACGGGATAGATTTTTTGTTATGCAATGCAATCTGAAAAAAGGTATTTATTTACCTCATTTTAGACTTTTATCATGTTTAATCATAATGGCAAATATTCCTAAACTGGAGAATGAATAGGTCTTGAAACGTCAGAAAGGGCAAAGTTATTTTTATCTAATTTGATTTGATTTGATTCATATCAACCCGTTTTATGAAACGGAATCAATAAGTAGTTAAAGAAGACATATCATTTTTTAATAAGTAGTTCATTTTTAAACCGAAGTTCTTGTCAAATTTTACAATAATGTTTGTTAATATCTCGAAAAGGACCAGGTGAAATTTGTTTCAAAGTGTGGATGAAATTTGTACTTTTATTCCATGGTTGTATACTAGACATGTGTCTATAGTGTTCGTCAATAAGAATCATACTAATAATCAAATTCAATTACTCGTTTATTTATATCCTCCTCCAAGATTGATACAATATAATACCGAATTACTCAAATATAATTAAAGTACCTATATTTTCCGCCTGATCTGAGAGCGACGACGTTATCATGGTTATTCGCAGCAAGACCGCGATTAGTTCTCCATTTTATAGTTTACCTTCGGCAATTTATTCCGTATCATTTGGGAGAAGAAGCAGAAAACGCCACGGGGAAGCAATATCAATTAGGCCGCCTACATTTCCGCCTCAAATTCTTTAATTTTTGCTTAAAATTGAATTTCGCTGCGAAAGGAGTCCCCTGGTAATTGTTATTGGCGGTCGAAGTGATGTCGGTTTTGGGCTTTTTTAATCTTGGCGAGGAGTGGATGATGGTGGATCATAGTACGAGCAAAGCCGTATAACAGTATTGCACCGCCAATGCAAACCAGTGTATACTGAGCCGTAATTTGATTAATTCTTTATAGCTACGGGAGACATTTACGTCGCTAATTTCATTAAACGATGCCCGATCCGATTTGAGATGGCGATTTGGCGACGATCAACTTGGGAGAAATTGAGAAAATCGAGCCGTGATTGGGTTATAGCGAGATTCCCGCGCTGGAGTGCACCCCACCCCTCCTCCTCTCTCGCTCTCCCCCTTTAGTCACGGCGTAAAATACGCGATGGAGAAGTGGCAGGCGAACAATAGAGCCGCGGAATTAGACGAATCCATTAGATGAATGCTGCGCGCTGCTTCTCGTGGGAGCACGAATCATTGGCGAGGAAAAAAAAAACAACTATGCTGCATGACTCGATCGCTTCCACTGATCTAAAATGACAAAAAATGTGTCTCTTTCTGGTATAATCCACCCCAAATGTCCTAAATACTCCATGACATGTAAGAAAGAGTATTCAAATTTGATGATATCCTCTCTATATGCCACGATATAACTATTTGTGTTGCTTGAATGCAGATTAATTATTTCAAAAATACAAATTTTTCATAATTTTATTTATTCTGATATACAATGATCAAGCATATTAAATTTGATAATAAAATATAAACATATGCATTCTGTTCGTTGTGAAAAAAACTTCTCGATGTGATCCTGATATCTACCAAAATGATAAATTTCTTTATCAAATTCACATTTATATTTGTTTTGCAATATAGCATGGCTCATGACCATAAAAGTGCACTATAGCTTTGCTCTAAATATATTTTAGATAATAGGGCTATAGTTATGTAGTTTAACAACAAGATATCATTTTAGTTGCAAACTAGGTTTAACAATGTGGGTAGTAAATACTTACCAGATAAACATAGTAGGCATGGTAGGTGACGAAAAAATATTTTGCGTTCCACTTTGTTTCCAATGATTATTTTGTTTTTGCTATTTATTCTATTAATTGTTTGTTATTGTATGTACACATATTTAAGACTTATAATTTGTGCTTTCTTTATCTTCATCTTTATCAATAACAAATTGCATTGATCTTTGCGAGAATTATAAGTTAACGCCTCCCCATACAAATGTCCTGTAATTCGATGAAGCAGTCCTTTTTAAAGGATCTAATAACTAAAGGTGCACCTGTAAAGTTGAGACTTCAATCCTATACCAAAATCATTGTCAGATATGTCCGAATGATGAGTACAATATTCATTGAAAAAGAACACTGCTTTCCTGGTTAAAAAAGCGAAAATTTGCGTCAGCTTTTACAACGAATTACTGTATAACGTGTATGAGGTTTATGATCGTTCATTAACGCTCTTGAGCTGAATGATTATCAGTGACAGATATCGTCATACTAAATGGGCATTTTAAACAATTTAATCCTATTTTATTATTCTCTTATCATTATCCAAACAAGACGATAGAAGAGAAATGTGGAAGCTCCAAGCAATTTTCGTGGAGTTAGACACTTTACTGGTTTCACTTTAACATGTGCAAAAAATGTGTATTCTTGAGATCTGATATGTCCACTATAAAAGACAGGCTCGATCGTAAACAGGATAGCCAGAAGGGGGGGGGGGGGCGGGTAATTTACAAAAATGGGACCGAGACCGATCGTGACCGAGATCGAGACAACTGGTTGAGTCGTGTAAGCGGGGGGGGGGGGGGGGCGGGGGTGGGGCGGGGGGGGGGGGGGGGGTGGGGGTGTCCGTCGCCATAAACGAGGCCAAGACTGAGCCCACTGTTTTAGTTGTGTAAGCAGGGGGGTTGTCAACAAGACCTATTGTTGCCCGAGACCAATTACAAGTGGACCTTGCAGAATTTGGGGGTGAGTAACGCACCCAACGCACCCCCTGGCTACGAGCCTGTAAGTAATGGTTACAGCTCGTTATTCCGAAGGTTCGGTTATTCCGAAGGTTCGTTATTCCGAAGGTTCGTTATTCCGAAGGTTCGTTTCTCCGAAAATGAAATCGGGTTCGATTTTTTTCGATATAACTATATTATAACTTCGGACTAACAAACCTCAATTCATTTTCCGGATTAACGAACCTTCGGAATATCGAACCCTATTTCATTTTCGGACAAACGAACCTTTGGAATAACGAACCTTCGGAATATCGAACCTTCGGAATAACGAACTTTCGGAATAACGAACCGCATCCGTTATTAATGTGTGACAATTCACGTTAAATCGATGTCATACTTATATGACCGAGTAATGAGCGAAACATTCGCTAACCCATTGCACTGACTTTGTACACAGTTGTAACTTTCCAGTGGATAATTATAAATCCGAACACTTTAATCGTTCAAAAAACTCTTCCATGCGAATATTGGAAATACCAAAATACAATTAGCTATGAGAGAGCTCAAATAGTTCTAAGTAAGTTCTTTTTTTACATTTTGACAATTATGTGACTAATCTTGCGGTATCACGTATGTTTGTCTCCTGAATACGTCTACAGTTAATTTACAGTATACATTATACAATGTCTAATATTTTAATTGTACAAACAACACATGTTTAGTGATATCTAATTTCGACACTTAATTCATCGAAAGTTAATAATAATACAATTGCTTGATAATTGTGAAAGCATTTCATGTTACACTGACCACACCTGTTTTTCTCGTATAGCAGTCAGTCCCTAGCGGAAGTGAACTTTATATACAAACAATAAACCAATATTCCCCCAGGGACCCATCCTTACTTTACTCCCTAAAGACATCCAAATGAAATTTCAAGTCAATATTATTTTCATGAGAAGCAATTTATGATTTAAAGCCTCCTATTTATATATTACACAAACAACAAGAATAAAAACACCAAGGTCTGTGATTAAAAACCATCGCGAGCAAGCAGCCGTTTACTCGACACGCGGCCTGATTTCCTTATTGGTTTTCGTTACAATTTTGTTTCTCTTTAATTTCCATATCCATCCCGCATCTTATTCTTCTTCTTCTGCTTTGGGACGGTTATTTGATACGATTTGTGGGTTTTCCATGGGTTGTTGAGCACGGTAAATACTGCCGCTGGTGACGATTACACATTATATCTTGGCGGTGACAGGCGGTTTAATAAAATAAGCGAGAGATGGACCACGAATTATGAAGTTTGAATTGACTTGTGCGCAGCCATGCGCGGACGGTTACTTTCCGCAAGACAGCGGTGCGCGCGCTCATGCGCAGTAGGGCGAAACCATCACCGCAAAAGCGTTGTAAATTATGCCGTGTTAAGTCTCCTGGGGTGTAAAATGAATTGATATTAGTTTGCTTTAGAATTCAAGAAGTGAATTTATATTAAAATGATCAATTGGGATTGGAACTATACGGGGAGATGGAACTGAACCTTCAAGGATGCTACTAATTATTGAAATCAATGTAATAGTGATGATATTTCATTAATTTCATCGTAATAATAATAATCTCGATTTATATAGCGCCTAATATGATTGATAATCATCTCTAAGCGTTTTACAATGATAATATTACCCCCGGTCATAGGATACAATGCAAACCAGCACACATTGTGTGCACCATCTCCACTCCCTGGGGAGCATTCCTTCCAAGCGCTCATGGGCTCAAGAAGATCGTTCACATAAGGCTTTCACCTCCTACCGGGTCCCCATTTATACACCTGGGTAGAGAGCAGCAATTGTGGATAAATTGTCTTGCTGAAGAACAAACGCGGTGGGCAGGGTTCGAACCCGGGATCTCATGATCGGAAAGCGCGCGCTCTACCAATCTTGCCACACCACATCCAATCGTAGAAGAACATTGTTTATGTTACCCGCTGCGCTGTATGCATGGGGAATGCAGAATATATTAGATGACGGGTATATGAAATTACTTGCATAATTACTTAAAATAAAAATAGAAAGAGTGGCAAAGAACTGAAGTTAGAGAATATAGATTAAAATAATTGAACTTCTATATAATGTATAGCCTACACAGCTATTATATTTTTGTCAACGAAAACATGGATAATGTATTAAATTACGAAGGATTTAATAGAAAAAAGTATGCTTAGCTTATTTTGGCCTAATTCAACAATACCTTACTCACGAGATGCATATTGTTTATACAAATAAACGTTCTGAATTGACAGCGTCATACGCTTCGAACGTATACTGTGATTCTTTCTTTGTGAAGCGAATAATGGCAGAGCGCTGCAATCAAATTAGCAGTTCTTTGAACGGTCGTAATGTAAATATTTTCATATCTAATACTATATCGGTTTAAAGGCAAAACTAAGAGAAAAACGCCCTTGAAAAGCTTATCACGACGTTCTCGCAAATTAAAAGTAAAGGTATATGTGCACATCGAAAGCTTAAGTAATTCCGCAAATTAAAAGCAAAAATAGCTGTAAAAATAAAATGATATACCTAGGTACTATTTGAATTCAAACCAGTTCTTTAAACCGAAAGCGAAATTAGCTTTAGAAATAGATTAAGAGAAAACGTAACCGAAATTCAACCGTGACGCAATCCTAAATATATTGTATTTTTTTCGAGCTCTGTTATAGGAGAAATTAAGGAGTTAAGAAACAAAATAGTAAAGGGAGCAATTTAAGGAAACGTGGAATTCATCCACCAGTATTTCGGACTGACGATTTCAAGGGATCTATTCAAAAAACATTGTCGAAATCCACCAACATAACTTGGAAAACCATAGCGATTTTCACATACCCCGTTGTACACTTATAGAACTGGTTTCAGTTTTTCGAATTTCTCTTTTGTTATACAGATAATTTTGATTGTAATGTTTGGATTTACAATTCTCCATGGGAGATTGTATCAAATATGTACAAAGTAAGTGCAAATAGTTAAAGCAAACATCACTTTGCATTTTCGCTCTTAGCTAAGTCATTTTGACAGTCATTTACTTTGGAATTTTCACACATCGCTCAGTGGACATATCAGATCACCAAAAATAATACACATTTCCTCAACCACCATTCATCAGTTTTTGCACATATCAACAGAGTTACTACATCCCTTTAACTTATAGTGGATGAACTATGCAAGCACTAGGCAGGAGGAAGGGGGATGTGAAGGCCACAGTGGCGCTTTACAATGCCACCTATAAATAATCGATGATAATAATAATAATAATTGTCCATTTTTATATAGCGCGTTTTTACAGTTAAGTCTCAAAGCGCTCGGAGCATTATTACCTTGGCTTCAGCCGAGCAGTCTTATTCAAGCGCTCAAGCATTTCAAGGAATACATTCCTGCCAAGTACCCATTTACTACACCCGGGTTGAGAGCAGCAAAAGAGTCTTGCGGAAGGACACACGTGCCGCGGCTGGGAATCGAACCCACGACTTTCGTATTTAAAGACGAAGGCCCGAACCAATATACCACGATACTCCCACATTATGATGATGATGATGGTAATAATTTTTTCTAAAACATGGGGCTTAGAATGCATAACAGCAACAATTTGGTACAAATTATGTTTGGATACAGGGCAAGTATTCATACCACTTTTGTACATGCTTGCAAAATAGTTCTAATATCACCCAACTTTATAATATTTCATCGGATCAAGTAACTTGTTTGACATGTAGAAACAATGAAAAAGTTCGATACAACTTTTATTTTTGTGATCCGGGCCCCGTTGCAAAAAAGATTGTAAAGTTGCAATTAATTGCAAGTCAGAAAATATGCACATTTGAACAAATCAGATTTGCGCATTCAGTCACATGATCTGACTTGCAAATACTTGCAACTTTACAATCGATTGGAACCCTCCTCTGCAACGGGGCACTGCTATGTCCACTGAGTGATGTGTGAACATTCCATGTAACTTAAAGGTAGTTCAGATTCGTCAAATGAGATGCGCGGCGCCATCTTGCATACGCGTTGCGCACGGTGCGTAATGCACGTTAGCTCAGTGTCATGCGGTGCGCGCAAACTAACCCAGTTCAAAATGGCGACCCGCTATGTAGCATCCCCACGCTTGATGCTCTTTAAAACAATATCTGACAATGCCCTCTCCCGTATAATATTTTAATTTTTACATACATGTTCTCTTAGGTTGTTTTAGTGTGTTTTCTGTGTTGTTGGAGCTATACAAAATTAATCCTTTGAATTTGTGGTATTTAAAAAAAAATATAATTCCAGGGTCAGGATTTAATTCCTTTCTGGCCGCTACCCACTCAACAATGTACCCTTTTTATACTACGAATTATGTACATTCTTTTAGTGTGTGTTTTGTCGTTATTTGTGTTTCAATTGTATTTTAAAAATATTTTTAACGAATGAAATTAACTGGAAATTGATGAATAAATGAATGTCATACGGCCCAGTAATCAGCAAAAACGTAAAGAGATATTTGCTAACTCACCGCATTAACGTTGTACACGGTTGCAAATCTCACAGGGAGACTTTTAAAGCAGAACAGTTCAATCATAATATCGTTTAAAGGAAGGAGAAATTCAGAAGACCAAAACCAGTTCCATGTTCCTATCGGTAATACAGCAGGGTATATGAGCACGGTTAGAGTATATGAGCACGGTTAGAGTAGTAAGTATACATATAACTAATTGATCCCCTTACAACTTAATCTTATATCATCTACTGCGGTATAAATCATATTATTAGTCAATGTTCTCTTAATATATGATTGAAATGTAATAATTGTTTATGAACTTGTTGACGTTTCTTGCATTTTTAGAAGCTCGAATTCCTATTTTGTCCGATTTTATTTTGTTTACTAATTGCTTTCTTAACTAATTTGTAATATTGGATAAGGTCGTTGTTGTTTCTATTATTTTACTGACGACAGCATTCAATCGGGAGTTTGTGTGACTAAGACATTTATTTATTCGAACTGATTTATTCGATTTTCAAAATAAATTGAAATTGGAGTTCAAGCCACCACCTATTTGACCCCTTTCGTCATCCGGGTAATTCTGCCCTACGACATTGACCGAAATGTACATTTTCACAATGTAATAATGAGTTTGTTGTGTGTGTATGTGTGTGTATGTGTATGTGCGCGTGTGCGTGTGCGTGTGCGTGTGCGTGTGCGTGTGCGTGTGTGTATGTGTGTGTGTGTGTGTGTGTTTTTAAGAGTACGTTTGTATGTATGTGCTTGTGTTTGTGTATGTGAATTCATGTGTTTGTGTGCGTGCGTATGTGTATAAGTGTGTGCATGTGTTCAAACGAATGTGTGCATGAGTTTGTGTGTTCGTGTCTGGCGCCTTTTTAAATGTGGAATCACCATATAGAA
This sequence comes from Echinarachnius parma, assembly GCA_037951105.1. NCBI lineage: Eukaryota > Metazoa > Echinodermata > Echinoidea > Clypeasteroida > Echinarachniidae > Echinarachnius > Echinarachnius parma. The sequence goes on along the minus strand of JBAMJV010004005.1, from coordinate 90,889 downwards.
CTTTACATTTTATACCACACTTTTGCATGATCACAAGCAGGAAGCGCCAATCGTCATTAAATAAATGCGCGCCAAACCATGAAACTGACGCCGAATTTTAGGTTTCCCGCCAACACGCACAGCTAGAAATCTCACATCTTTTTGTTCATATAGAAATGCAACGAAATTTGTTCGTCATTGGAACGTGTTCAGATAATTACTTTGGATAGCATTTCAATTGGTGCGTGTTAGCCTGTAAAACAATTAAAGCTGAAGTTCCATATGTCATTATAGTGGGTGCCGGTAGCCCATAAAACAAATTGTTTATGTTTTATTTATAATAAATGAGTAGCCCGTTAAATGATGATTATTATGTCGATGGTTCATTTCAAACTAATGGTGGGCTGTACAACACAATAATGGTGTTGATGTTTAAAGGGGTAGTACAGTTTTGGTAAGGTTGAACTTTAGTAACCAAAACATGCACAGTAATCATGGTAATATACAAACTAATAGTTATAACACCATCATGCTTGAAAGGTATACAAAATTACAAACGACTAAGTAAAAAGCCTGTTATCATTCAAAAAGAGCCATTAAAACACAAGAGGGCGCTATCTAAAAAGGCATTGGTTTCAATCATTTTTCATACAAAATTATGTATGTGATGTTTTGTTAAAATAATGATTAAATAGAGAGATCATCAACAACTATTGAAAAACCGCTTTTGAAATGTTTTGAAAAAGTGTAAGCATTTTAAAAATTTGTTTTAAAATCATTAATTAAATATGGGGCCCAGATTTATTACGATCGGATATATTTATTGATATTATACAGCCATTTCTGAACCGATTTTGACCAAATAAAGTTTATTCTGCCATTAAAATTGCATGTTCTTTCAAAGTCAACACTCAGTTTTTCATTATCTCACGACAAAATTGTGTTGTGCAGCGCCCTCTCTACCAAACTGAACTACCTCTTTAATATAGGATTTCCGGTCAATTTCGTTGGCCAGACGAATTCATCTTGACGTGCATTCAATTTCGCCGATTTTGTCACCGCAGCTGTATTATTGTAGTTCAAATTCCATTTTTAAGCATTCGAATTCGTATAACAATCATTCGAAAACTTTTTGTTTGTATTCGATTTAAAGGGACTTAGTAACATTGTCCAAATCTTTAAAATCCAATTGGAATTCTAGCGATTCCCTCATACCTTGTTGTATTCGTATTAACAATAAAATCATGGGACAGGTTTCGGTCTTTCAAATTTCCCTTGCGTTAAAAAGATACGTGCGTTTGAAGTGTTCAGATGTTGAATAATCCACTGGATCGTCAAAACCGTGTACAAAGTGAGTGTAATAAGTTAATGAATATCACTTTGCTTTTTTGCTCATTACTCATATAATGTCCATTTAACTTGAAATGTTCACATGACACCAATTGGACATATCAGGTAACAACAGTATACATTGTATCAACCACTCTTCACTTCTTGCACATGTCAACAAAGTTACTACGCGTTTCTATTTCGTAAAATTGTCATTCAATTTAAAGCGAGAAAATTCGTGATTACGTAATACCGCCTTCCGTGAAATCCTTTGGCGAAACTGAATGCAAAAAGCGTGTTTTTTAAATTGAATGCTAAAAGTGGTAAATCACTTGACCGAAGTGCAATTTTGAACCACAATTGCAAGCCTTCAGCTCAATTTCGCGAAATTGAAAGACACGCTTATCAAAACGAATGAGAAGCTTACGAAATTGGTCTAGAAAACCTATAGTAGCTCAGAGGCCTAACGAACACGTTAATTATGACGTGATTGACCGGTTTCTGCTCATCAAGTTTTCTTTACATATATGAATGAAGCAAACACAAACTAAAGCTAATAATGAAAGTGATCTAGTAACTTTGTTGACATGTGCAAAAAGTTATGAGTGGTTGATAGATCACTGATGTTATGCAGATCTCTCTCGTTGGCGGCGCTTTCGAGGGTCTAGATTATAGACTAGTTAAATGGACGTTATATGGCCGAGTAATGAGCAAAAATGCAAAGTGATATTCACTAACTCACTGCACTCAGTTTGTACACGGTTTCCGCGGTCCAGTGGATAATTTAACATCTGAACACTTCAATCGTAAATATCTTTTGAACGGAAAGGAAATATGAAAAAACCGAAACCTGTCCCATGCTTTTATTGTTAATACGAATACAACAAGGTATGAGGGAACCGCTAGAATTCCAATTGGATTTTAAGGATTTGGACAATGTTACTAAGTCCCTTTAAATAATCATACCTCCATGACTAATAATGTTATTACTGTTCTCATTCAATCATTTGGCTGTGAAATTGACGCTTTTAATTTGATATATTGATAAATTAGTTTTACAAGACAGGAACTTATTGAAAATATCCTTAAAGGAATAGTGACTTTGTTGACAAGTGCAAAAAAAGTGATGATTGATTAATAAAATTGGTGTGATCGGATATGTCCACAAAGTAATAGGTGAAAATTTCACGTTGATTTGATGTTTTTTTAGCCGAGAAATGAGCACAAAGGCAAAGTGTTATTCCTTAACTCATTGCACATGCTTTGTACACGGCTTAAAATGATCCCGTAGACAGTTTAACATCTGAACACTTCAATCGTAAATATCTTTTGAACGAAATGGAAACTTGAAAAACCGAAATCTGTCCCGTGCTTTATTGTGTTAGTATGAATATGACAAGGTATGAGAGAAACAAAAGAGTTCCAAGTAAGTTTTGAGGATTTGGACAATGGAATACTAAATCCCTTTAACTGGACATTCTGTAATGGCGGCCAATACATTGCCTATTGACTCGCTTAATTATTTCATGATAATGATCTAGATTGTACATGCTTGACATAAAACACATTAATTTCATATTTCATAAATCTAGTAATGCAAACATGATAATTAAATACCCGAAATTTCGCTTGGGCATTGTCAGCGGACTAATATAGTGTTCAGCAGACTGAAAGTATGTGAAATAGACTAGTTCACAACTTAAAACCTCCAAAATTACATAAGAAATTTCCCGAAGATTATCCAGAAACCCCATTATGGTACAGGAGGGGGGCATGGATGTTGCAAATGGATGTATCGTGTTTGGCGCCATCTAGTGGCCAAGGACTGCGTTATTATTTCATATATATATATATATATATATATATATATAATGCAAGAAATAAGCGAAAAGTGAACTAATACATACAGCTTTGGTTTCTTCCAATATTTAAATAATTGCAAAGAATAATTATAAATGATTGAGAAGGAAGAATAAGAGTAGGTGTAGCTTAATAAGCAATGTTCCTCCATTTAATCCTCCAAATGAAATGGTCGAAAAATTGGTCTCCGCCAGGACTCGAACTGGTCTCCGGCTTGGAACGCCGACACCTTCAAGCCGGACGCCTTCAAGCCGACGCCTTCAAGCCGGCGTTCCAAGCCGGAGACAGGTTCGAGTCCTGGCGGAGACCAATTTTTCGACCAGTGCCTTTTTTCATTTGGAGGATTAAAGGGAGGAACATTGCTTATTAAGCTCTCAGCGCCTTAGGCACAAGATTCTCCTTCATGTCCCACAGTTGCTATTGTTGTTGTTGTTGTTTGTCTACCTTATTTACCGCGGTATTTTATATTTGGCCCATTGGGGGGTCTTTGTATGAGCTAAAAGCCAAAAGCTTGCACCACGTACTATGTTTACATTTTGCCACATTTGTCTTTGATATGGCTCCATACTCAGGCTAATTTCATATAAGCTTGGTGCACCAATATGGCAGCCCACCGCTAGCATGCTCTTCGGGAAGTAGAGGATGTGTACAATGCGGGTCCGACGCTTAGAGGCTATTATGCGCCTTATAAATTATTATAAAATTATATTATTGTTATAATTATCAATATTACTATTATAATTATTAGTATTATTAGGAGTAGTAGAAGTAGTAATATAGGTTTTCCCATTCATTTTAACACTTTTGTCATTCAATTTCATTAATTCGTCATTCAAATTCGTCCCGAGGAACCACCAGAGCGGAAATCCCAACTTCAATTTCGTCTTTCGTCAATCAATTTAACACAATCACCACACAATTTAGTCATTAGGCACACATTTTCGTCAATTGCAAATCAATTTCGTCGGTCACAGTTGCTGAACACATTAAAGCGAAAGCAATTTATTTTCGTCAATTGGCAACCAATTTCGTCAAAAATCCATTCAAATTCGTCCTATGTATTTAGGAGGTAATTTTCTGTTATAATTGTCTTGATGTAATTGTTAAATTGTAACATTAATTATATAGGGGGTAACACACACACACACACACACACACACACACACACACACACACGCACACACACACACACACACACACATCCACACACACACACACACACACACACACACACATCCACACACACACATACGTTTAAAACAGATCTTCATTCAATTATATATTTTTTGTATAGAAATATATGTAATGTTGTTATGTTTTGTTTTATATATTTTGTAAGAGATTTGAAGTAAATCAAACTGGACTTTTTTTAATTTTGTTTCATCTTGATTTGGAAATAAAACAAACAAACAAACAAACAAGCCAAACAAACAAACAAACAAACAAACAAACACACATCACACATCACACACACACACACACACACACACACACACACGCACACACACACGCACACACACACGCACACACACACACACACACACACACACACACACACACACACACACACACACACACACACACACACACACACACACACACACACACACACACACACACACACACACACACACACACACACACACACACACACACACACACACACACACACACTGGTTTTCCTATCCCAACAAAAGGCTATACCACCTGACGAATTTGAATGACAAATTCACGAAATTGTTTGCACAATGACGAAATTGAACTTAACATTCACCACCCGCTCAGTGGCCGAGACGAATTCCAATGACAATTGACGATTTTGAATGCGAAATATTTGAAATTGGTTGACCAATGACGAAATAGAATGACCATTGACGAAATTGAAGTTGGGATTTACGCTCTGTTGGTTTCTCGGGACGAAATTGAATGACGAATTAATGAAATTGAATGACAATAGTGTTAAAATGAATGGGAAAACCTATAGTATTCCATGATTGTTGCAACATGACCATATCAATATAAGAGCAGAGAGATATTAACGGTCATCCTTGAATTGCGGAATATGTGTACAGGGCGGTGATGTATTACAGACTTTGGCAAAATCCGCCTTTCATATATGTGCACGTGACCAATCGCAAGCTGTTGCAGGTCGTCGCAAGTCTCGTGTGCCCACTCCATTACTTTGAGTGGTCTCGGGCCTGTGGGCCTGTTATTTGTTTACCGTTGTATTGTGTGTAACATTGTGATTTAAATTGGTATGGAGTGTAATGTGCAGAATGGCAAAGGGACAAAGAAAACTTACCACAGGCTATAAAGGTATGACACAGATCTAAATGATACCAGAGCTCAAGATTAGCATAGGCCCACAGACCCAGTGGCCGAGAGCACGATCATGACCAAGGACCAGCCCTAGTTCCACTGATCTCTAGATTATGCTTTACGGTTAAGTGAGTAAGGGCGGTATGTGTGCTCTGCTACGTTCTGTTGATTTGTATGTAATTCTAGCATATTGACATCGATGAGTTAGAGCCAATGATGCTAATTACCATGGTAAATGTCGCTGGTCCGTAATCGGGCCCCTGCCCCCTGGCCACCAAATGTCACGGATGCTTAATTCCACTGGCCCAAAACCAAAGAAAACATAACTCATGTAACATAACATAATTGTTCATGCTATTCTTTGTTATGGGCCAGATTCAGGTTTCGGGCCACTAGAATTGGAACATCTTGTTTATCTTGCCCGACTGGGCCACAAGGCAAAAATATGCATGCGCATCTTATAGTCAACACTGCAGGCTAGCATACGCCAAACGTGTGGTAACTTTCGTCCGTCACAAAATGTTGAGATATATTCCGTTTTGTCCATAATAATTGTCTTATGGTATGCTATAAATGTTTATTCATGTAATCATTTAGTTGCAGTTTTAATTTATATAAGTAAATAATTATGTTTTGAATTAGTGAATTAGATAAGACCACCATTTTCCAGCGCCTTTTATTGCGCTTTTGGGATTTGGGATTGGTCCGTTTTTACGTAGATGATAGTTTTGATACTTAACTTGCACCAGCGCTCGGCACCTTGCGCCATATAAAAGCGGAGCGCTCGCATTTTGGGTGCCAGCTTTTGTTATAAACAAAGTAAAATGCTTTCTTACTCAAAGTCATCGTTTAAAGCAGAACTAGCTGCAATCATGTTAGCCATTACATGGGTAGAACAATTTGATAATTTTATATGTCGGTGTGGTCATCTTTAGTGATTCTTTGAGTGGACTTTTAGCCATTCGCAAAGTAAAGGAGGATAAGTTGGTAAAATAAATTTTGATTTTGTTAACTCATTTAAGGAATAATAACATTAAGGTTGCTTTTGAATGGGTTCCTGCCCATTGTGGCATTCAAGGCAAAGGAAATGCAGATAAATGTGCAAAGGCGGGATACAATGGTCCAATGCAGATATAGTCAGATGACTCTTGCTGAAGTAAGACAGGAAATAAAGAATAAAATTAATAATATTTGGCAGCAGAGATGGGCAAACTCATCGTGTGTATTAAAACAGGTATTATTGTATTTACCATTGAAATTGGATACCTCCTTACATATGATTTATTTAGATTAGGCCTTCAAGAAAATGGTTTATGTGATAGGTGCTTAGAAATGGAAACTGTACTTCATCATTTAGCTGAATGCCCTCAATATATGATTGAAAGAGCGGTTACAGTCCGTTATTCCGAAGGTTCGTTATTCCGAAGGTTCAGTTATTCCGAAGGTTCGTTATTCCGAAGGTTCGTGATTCCGAAGGTTCGTTATTCCGAAGTTTCGTTATTCCGAAGGTTCGTTATTCCGAAGGTTCGTTATTCCGAAGGTTCGTTGATCCGAAAATAAAATCGGGTTCGTTATTCCGAAGGTTCATTAGTCCTAAAATGAAATAGGGTTCGTTAATCCGAAAATTAAATAAATACGAGTCCAGGGGCGTAGACAACGGGGGGGGGGGGGGGGGGGGATGAGGGGGATGCATCCCCCCCACCTCACAAGGTGGGGGGGATGACATGTACAATCATCCCCCCCAGGTTTTAGGGAAGGATATTTTGTTTGTGTGTGTAGCTGTATACGAGTGGGGAAGAAAAGTTGTATGAGCTAAGACTTGTTAATTCTAACGTTAAAAAGGTAATTTATACATCAACTTTCAATTTTTGCTGCGCGCTTCGCGCGCGAATTATCTCAGTTTGTTGTGTAACCTGCGTATGGTCAGGGGTGAGTATTTTGTTTCTGTATACCGGGCAACGTAGTTCCAGTGTAGGCTGGCATTGCTCTGGCTCCTTGTGTGACGTGCACCAAATTGCACCATTTCAAGTATATATATATATATAAATGCAAAATATTCTCCGTGGGAGGGGGATACCCCCTCCCAAACCCTCCCTATTTGGCCCTGCCCCAGCCCTCGGTAGCTTCGCCCCTCGGGAATATAGGCTAAGTTGTTGGATCATACATAATGTGGCATATGGTGATGTTGGATGTGTATGATGCTAAATATAAATACAATATTTGTGTTGGGGTGCATATGTGTCAATTATTTGTTTTCTTCGTGAAAATATGTTTAAAATTTCTCCCCCCGCTCAGTCACTTCGCTCCCTGTATTGAGGTGCATGTGTCAATAATATTTGTTTTATCATGAAAATATATTTAAAATTTCTGGTCGATCAAATCATAACACGCTTTCCCAGATACAGTCTATGTTAAGCCCGAATTTCCTATCTAGGTAAAGCACCAGAATGCACAATTTCAAGTCCAAAAATGCAAAATCTCTCTAGCGTGGGGGGATACCCCCTCCCACACCCTCCCGCGGCTCAGTCACTTCGCTCCCTGTATTGAGGTGCATATTTATTAGTGTGTCAATAATATTTGTTTTATCGTGAAAATATATTTAAAATTTCTGGTTGATCAAATCATAACACGCTATCCCAGATACAGTCAATGTTAAGCCCGAATTTCTTATCTAGGTAATCACCAGAATGCACAATTTCAAGTCCAAAATGCAAAACCTCCCTAGCGTGGGAGGGGGGACACCCCCTCACACACCCTCCCCCCGCTCAGTCACTTCGCTCGATGTATTGAGGTGCATATTTATTAGTGTGTCAATTATTAGTTTTATCGTGAAAATATATTTAAAATTTCTGGTCGATCACATCATAACACGCTTTCCCAGATACAGTCAATGTTAAGCCCGAATTTCCTATCTAGGTAAGCACCAGAATGCACAATTTCAAGTCCAAAAATGCAAAATCTCTCTAGCGTGGCGGGATACCCCCTCCCACACCCCCCCCGCCCCGCTCAGTCACTTCGCTCCCTCGGGCTTGGTCGCTTCGATCCTTGCAATGTCTCACTCTCACATCTGGCTCAAAGTTGGCAGCACTGTGAGTGTGGTTGGGCATGAGCCCCTATATACACACACAAAATCATGAGCCCCCATAGGTTTTGCCCCCCCCCCCCAAAAAAAAATCAAAAACTGCTTTCGGCCCGCCTGGTCACGACCATCTTCACATCTCCCCCCCCTCCTCCCCCACCCCCCCCCCCCCCCCCACTGAGAGGACTTTCAAGCAATTGTCTTGGTCTCGAAAAATTGGTCTTGGTCCGGTGAACGGCAAATCATCCCCCCCCCCCCCCAGGTGTAAGAACCTGTCTACGCCACTGAATACGACGTAGAAAAGAATTGAGTTGATTTGATTTTGAGCAGTGTGGACTTGGGAAAGGGGATCAATCTTACTCTAATTGCCGTGGCTGCATGGGGGGTGGGGGAGAAGGGGAGGGGGGCAAAGAGTGGCTTTACAATTCTAGTCAAATTGTATTTTATTTTTCTCTGTAAAACAGTGCAATAAGAATGATATATATATATTTATATCTTTTTCATGTAAACAAACATGAAATAAAACCAAAATCAATTTGATATAATTATAATTATGTCATAAAGTTAGATTTTGCTGCTTGATATCAGTCCCAAATCACATTTTATTTGTCTGAATTGTATGTATTTCATCATAAATAGCAACTAAGGGCAGGGGGGGGGGGTGTCTCCCCCCCCCCCCCCCCCCCCCCCGTTAGGGAGCTTTGGCATTTTAAAAATTGAAACTGTGCAATCTGAGTTTGTACTCTCTTTTCGAATAAAATTAGATAAAAGCCATGATTTAAATTGATTTGGGAGGGGGGCCCATGACACCCCCTACCACTACGCCAGTGCGCGCACACACACACACACACACACACACTTTTTTTATTTTTTTTAAATGATTTTTTATTTCTCCAAATTATTAACATAACATTTACAATTGAATAACATTTTTGAAAATACAAGTTTACATCTCAAGTGTACAAATCAAGTGTAATTCACAAAAATTAAACACAATGGAGATTTAACAAAAAATAAAAAGAAGTAAGACACGCTACTTCTCTCATCCCCCCTTCCCCACCCCTACACACTCACCCTCCCCCCCCCACCCTACACACACACACACACACACACACACACACACACACACACACACACACACACACACACACACACACACACACACACACACACACACACACACACACACACACACACACACACACACACTCACACACACACACACACACACACACACACACACACACAAACACACACACACATACACACACACAAACACACACCCTATTTCATTTTCGGATTAACGAACCCTAATTCATTTTCGGAATAACGAACCTTCGGAATAACGAACCCGATTTCATTTTAGGAATAGCGAGCCTTCGGAATAACGAACCCGATTTCATTTTAGGAATAGCGAACCTTCGGAATAACGAACCTTCGGAATAACGAACCTTCGGAATAATGCAACAAATGTTCGGATTAACGAACCCTATTTCATTTTCGGATTAACGAACACTCAGGTATAGGAAATTTGCGTGTTCGGAATAACGAACCTTCGGAATAACGAACCTTCGGAATAACGAACCTTCGGAATAACGAACCGCACCCGATAAATCTACCTTTCCCCCATTATAGCGCGTAACCCTCGAATCTGTCTCGATGGCAGCGATCACTGCTGTAGTACAGATCACTGCTGTGCAGAGATCTCTCGATGGCGGCTTATTCGGGGTGGCGGAGATCAGCTCTCGATGGGTCTAATCAAGACTAGGGTTATCATTGAAAAGAGTCAAAAACACCCCGCCTCGGCGGTTAAAATAGAAAGATAACTGTAATTTATTCTAATGTAATTAATACTCAGTTAATAGTACTCCGCGCAAATGTTGAGAAACTAACCGGCTGTTCAAACATCACATAGAAGGACGCGATTTTGTGATACTAATAATTGTTTCAATAAATGTTCACTCTTTTGCATGTGCACATTATAATTATCATTATTTATGCTCCCAGGGCGGTACAGAAAATACGTCTGTAAAATATATATACAAATCTGTCGAATTCCTTATTCTCGAGGTAATGATGACCCTGGAATATTCTATCCCATATATTATATAGTATACAAAATAATGAATGTTTATGAGTGCAATGGTACGAATATTTGCATGAGGTGAAAGATGGAATGTTACATTCAACGAGGCGAAGCCGAGTTGAATGGAACATTCCATCTTTCACCGAATTCACCGAATTTGATTTGACATGCTCAGAATTGGAGCTTTGAGCGACTAGAGGTGACCATGGTGACGGAGTTGATGCCTTTGTCACTCAAGCGCTAATTTTGTGGTCGATACACAGATTTCACATGTGCGTCGGGACCCAAATAGGGTGGTCGCTGGACGCGTTAGGCAGGTGGTCGCATTACGCAGGTCGCTAAACACATGATTTCTCAGGGGGGGGGGGGGAACCAGAGAGCGGTATTTATGAGCAGGTGGTCGCTATAGACAGGTGGTCGCATTATCAGGTTTGACTGTAATATACATAATTATGGAGATAATAAAGTCGCAGTCATAACTATGGGAACGAACCTAATCCCAAACTCGTGAATGATACAATAGCAGCTGATAAAAGCATGGATAGTATAACTGCTGCGGCGTGTGCATTATTTTATTAATTTAATGTATTTGTTTCATCTCCAAATCAGTACTGTGACAAATAGCACACGATCTATACATAATTAATAAGTAACATGCTAATTGGCATCGATGAATATCATGTCTCTGTCATAATAACAGTTGTTTCGTTGATCCCAAAGCCTGGCATTATAATAACACCTGATAATTTTATTATATTTTCATCTAATGTATTTGTTTAATATCCTTGTTATAAATGGGACAAATATAATGTAATTAAACGTATCACCGAGTTTGAAAATAAAGATCGGAAGACATGACTACATGAACCCACTTTACATAAATACAATAAAACGTATCGTATTACCTCATTTGGTCCCTTATGAACTGTATAACCTTTAAGAAATATTTAAGAATTATATTGAATCCGTCACTTTGTTACATATTATAAAGTATTAAGTATGAAGCATAATGCATCAGTTGCTGTAATATAATGTATTAATGTTTAATGGCCGCACAAATTTCGGCATACATGACATAAAGTGCATTTTCTATGTTTTGTTTTCTTCATATTTTGCATAATTATGTAAAAAGAATGTTTGTAGCTATTACGATTTGCGAATGTTGGCGTAAGTATATATATCAATTGGACATTTAATCAGAAGATGGATGATAATCGTTGTGTTTTCGTTTTTCTCTAATAATTGTGTATAGTGTATAGAATAATTATTAATGTGGTGTCAAATGTGTATACTCGTTTCAAACTGCACAATAAAGAGGTATAATCTAAATCTTCATTTCCGACCTCTACGTTCGAAACTTTATACTCGTATGTCGCTAGAGCAACCATCGATATCAATGAGAGCATGTTTGTAAAATGATATAAACGACCCAGAAATTAAATTAAAATTCTTTACTTTAAATAGCCTTAAATATACTTTCCCCTATTTGTGTTGCACAATAATTATAATATCTTTATTATGCGAATGCTAACAAACGAACAAACAAACAAACAAACAAACGTTGAAGCAGATACATGTATATAGTCTGTTTGATAACGTGTGGGGTTATAGTCTGCATTTCTATGACCGGGGTAATAGTAATTGTTCAGCGCTTAGAGATGATTATTAATCATATTAGGCGCTATATAAATCGAGTATCATATTATTATTAGTAGTAGTATTTTATTTATTTATTTATTTATTTCACATATTTATACAGAGTAACCTGAATTCAGCATATAAAAATAGAAGTTATCAATCATCAATACAAATTAAAATCATACAAGTAAAAGCTGGTCTTCCACTCCTCGACGGTAAATTGTTCCTAAATCATTATTTGTGGGTGTTCTTTATCCGTGGCATACATTGCAGGAATATAATTAGACCGAAAATCGTTCGTTATAATTACTCCACTAGCTTGACGGTCGGATCGCGGGTATAGTGTAAAAAATCCGATATATAATAAATCCCATTAAGAGACGGTTATTTCTGTCTCTATAATGTACATACAGGCAATATTGATCAGTACAGTCTAGTTTTCATGTATGTCGCCCTCTTGTGTTTATTACTGGACAGTAGTGCCATCCACGTCTCTTAGTTTCTCATTGGTCAAAAGTTAATGATGATGACCCACAGCACGTATATGGCGCCATTTATCTGTTTCAAGCATTCAACATGTTCAAAGGTGCCAGCTCCTCCCAAAGGTAACCCATTTACAGCACAATTTGCTTAAAAATGTAGGTTTCGAGGCCTGCTTTGAAATCTTCAAGTTGTCAGTGTTGCGAATAACAGGAGGGAGTGAGTTCCAGAGGCGTGGAGCATCTGACGAGAAGGTACGATCACCATACCTCTGGAGTCGTGTGCGGAGGACTTGGAGAAGAAGTGATGAGCGTATAGCCCTCGGCGAGACTGATACTTTTCTACCAAGGAAGCAACATATCGAAAGGCCTGATCATGGACAGCCTTGAATGTTAGCAGCTAGTAAGACCTTAAAGGGGTAGTTCAGTTTTGGTATAGAGAGGGCGCTGCACAACACATTTTTTTCGTGAGGTAATGAAAAACTGAGTGTCGAATTTGAAAGAACATGCACTTTTAATGGCAGAATAAACTTTATTTGGTCAAAATCGGATCAGAAATGGCTGAAATATCAATAAATATATCCGATCGGAATAAATCTGATGGGGCCCAGATTTGTTCGATGATCTTTTTAAAAAATTTGTAAAATGCTAACACTTTTTCAAAAAATGTAAATAGAGGTTTTTAAATAGTTGTTGATGATCTCTCTATTTAATCATTATTTCAACAAAACATCACATGCATAATTGTGTATGAAATTTATGAAACAACAAACTGAGATAATCTGTTCGCGCGCGAAGCGCGCAGCGAAATGTTAAAAATAATGGATGTATACATTAGTTTGTTAACGTAATAGAATTAACAAGTCTTAGCTCATACATGTTATTTTTTCGTTCCCACTCTTCTTTTTTTCTCTTTTCCGCTTCCGGCGCCTATGGCACGCAACCCCTATTGAAAGTTAGATGTACATGTGATCACTGCATGAAATTGCAGACGATAATTGTCATGTACATATTTTGAAGGTAATGCAAATAATTACACAGATAAAGTCAATACACTGTATAAACCTTGGCGAGAGCCAAGCGATGTTTCGCACGCGAGTTACGACTTACGAGGTGAATATAGAAGGACATTTAACTCGGGGATCTATGAAGCCTTTCCTCTCATACAATTTGCCAACATTTAAGCCAATGTGGAATGGGAAGGACTTTATTTACTTCAAGAGATAAAGCAATATTATTATTGAGAATCAAACCGTACTGGCATATTCTTGAAATGTTAGTACCCTCACCAATAACCTTATTTAGGCATTATAAAAGGGAACAAAATTAAAATTGAAGATATTATGATTCCATATAATCTATATTCTTTTTAAATAAAAGGTATACTAGAGTAATACCTTTGTAAAAATATCATATACCTATCAATAAATACTCCACACAAAAAGAAACTGGACACTTATTTAAGACAACATATCTCATATTTTTAAACGATAAAATATATGTTATTACCCTCTTCGATATTAGCATAGAATCCAGGAGAAATCATTCATGTATGACTTGTCACTGTTTTCAAAAATAGCAAAAATGGAACATCCATTCAATCATTTAAATGTTGACAAGCATGATATAAACGCTATATTCATGACATGGCATAATTATTTCATTACAAATGTGATCTTTTTTAGTTTCATCTCAATAGAAAAGGTGTAAATGAAGACAAATTGTGAACGTTGTAGGTTTTATTTTCATCCAAATGTAACAAAATGGGGAATTCCATGGCTAAGGTTTATTCGTCGAAACTACAGTTTGTGCCCTTATTTCAGCATGAAACTTAGTATAAATTCTTCTCAATAATTCTACCGTAGTCCAAAGATCTTCAAAATCTTATGTCACCCTTGGTCAACCATTTGGGCAGTCTCTAACATGCCACTTCTCTAGGTAACTATGGTTTAAATTGCAAGGGACACATGAAACAGACAAGCTTTATGCCTCAAAAACAGACCAATATGTTGATGTTCTCATAACTTGGCCCTGTTTTATTGGAAAATGTGTATTTTTGGAGTTTGTTTATGATAATAAGGTTGAATGGTGTCATAAAAGACTTGCCCCGCACATCTTGTTTCAAGCAAGACGCTTATTCATTGCAGTCGAATGGTGCGGCCATCCATTGTTTTTGCTTTTTTTTAAAAACAGACCTTGCTATTGTTAACTGATCATGGCAGTTCATGCATGAATGATTACACCTTTAATTTATATTCTGCCTGTAGAGGACTACATTTCCTTTAATTTGATATATGATAATGTACACTCTGTCGTAAATAAATATTAAATATTCCAACTTAAACAAGTGTCCAGTTTCTTTTTGTGCGGAGTATATGTACAGTAAATGTAGAAATACATTGTGGAGTTGTTGTGGCACGCTCGGATAAGCGTTTGATTTCCGATCTCGGGACCCGAGTTCGAACCCATGCCCCGGCATGTTATCCACATTGCTTCTTTCTACCAAGGAGTATAAATGGGTACTTGGTTGGGTGTTAAATTAGCCCGTAGCGCTCTACATCATATTGATGTACATGTAATTGGCAACTATAGATGTTTCCTTATGTTTTCTTGTGTTGTCAGTTACTTGAGAGGGCTCGCATGTCTCCGGGCAATAGTAAAGAATTTTACTTTTGTGAGCCCTGGCCCACGTAACTGTCCCTTTTCTCCCTTTCCTTCACTTTCTTTATTGACTGTTTGTATTTTGTATTTTGTATACTCTTTTTATTTGTTTGAATTTTGGGCGAATAAATAATAATAATAATAATATGGTGCACAAGATAAGTGTGCGGGTTTTAACTGATGACCAAGGGTAATAATGCGCCCATGAATAGGGCACCTAGATACATGGCGCTCTATACATTCTATATATTATTATTATTATTATTAAATATTCTGATAATATAACTGTAATACTATCATACTGTTAGTGACCCAAGGACATAGAACGTGTTATTATGGGAAATTGTTCCAATACACGTGTCTTTAAATAAGAAAGGCGTGTTTTGTCAAATATACTGCATTTCGAACACATCACTTTCGACAGTTGTATGGTACACACAATACACGCAATGTTGATTGGGTAAGAATCTTCAAACAAGAAGCCATGGTATTTATTTCATAGCATTAATGCGCCCCGAATCCGGCTATACTGCACACTCTCTGATGTCATACTACAGATGAGACATACTTGTAAGGAACAATAAACAGGCTTTCATATTATGCTAAATTTACTTACGATTATGACTAAGGTAAAACAACAAAACATCTTCACCAATAGTCGATTTGGGATGCACGCCTTCAATTTCACATAATAACATTAATTTCGCAACATTTCACTTTAGATCCTCCCCACATTCAGCTCTACCGTAGTTAACCAGTTAACCTGCTCAAATAATCTATACAAGCATTATGGTATTGAACAAATAACGAAGCAGGCTTTGAAATTATACCAAATTTAATTATCTAAATTCAAGTGAAAGGCAAATTTACTCTGTGCGTTGGTGCCAGTTTAAGTCCCTCATAGAAATCAATCTTCAAAGAGCCAATCAGTTGTAATACTTTGACCGATTGTGCTCCACCTTTCAGTACTTAAACATATTTAACATGTTTAGTGCCTTTCCAGAGTATAGTAGAATTTAAGATTGATCAAATTCAAATTTTCCCTAAGCAGTGATACTTCAGTCATAATATTATATCAGCATCATTGTAGGATTCTTCAAAATTCGGATACCTTTGACAACAATCGAACCACATTAATTCGGAAACCTTTGATAACAAGCGAACCACGTTAATTCGGATACCATTGATAACAATCGAACCACGTTAATTCGGATACCATTGATAACAATCGAACCACGTTAATTCGGATACCTTTGATAACAATCGAACCACGTTAATTCGGATACCTTTGATAACAATCGAACCACGTTAATTCGGATACCTTTGATAACAATCGAACCACGTTAATTCGGATACCATTGATAACAATCGAACCACGTTAATTCGGATACCTTTTATAACAATCGAACCACGTTAATTCGGATACCTTTGATAACAATCGAACCACGTTAATTCGGATACCTTTGATAACAATCGAACCACGTTAATTCGGATACCTTTGATAACAATCGAACCACGTTAATTCGGATACCTATGATAACAATCGAACCACGTTAATTCGGATACCTTTGATAACAATCGAACCACGTTAATTCGGATACCTTTGATAACAATCGAACCACGTTAATTCGGATACCTTTGATAACAATCGAACCACGTTCCAGAACACTTTTCCATTCTAGGGGCGCATTTGAATAAATCTAACCCATTTCGTTGTTTTACCATAAACAAGGGTACACTATTGTAGTGTGAACGTTCCAGGTGTTTTTGGTTGACACTGACAAAAAGGCCGGGCTATTTGAGGTCTTTCTACGGCCGAGGGGGGGGGGGGGGGGCATTATGCCCCCCCCCCCCCCCCCTCTTAAGATCTCGGCCGCGAAGCCGCCGATCGCCGTTAAAATTTGCACGCATGTTAAGTGAAGTGTATAGAATACAACCGTAATTTTAATTTGTTCAAAAATTCATTAATTTGCATATTTATGGTAATTTATGCAAATAAAGTCATACAATTCATATTTTTACCCATAAATCATATATTCTTCATAATTAAACATTCACTACATATGTTCTTTAGACCATTTGGAATAATAATACAACAAAAACATTTGGAAGAGCCAGGTTCTTCCTTATGTTTTCTATTGTTTTTATAATTTCATATGTATTTCTTTGTTTTTTAACTTATGTATTTTATTGTTTTTGATGTTTATTTTATTTCTAACTATAATTCAACTATTTTGAACACCAAAACAAACACCTAAAATGTAAACAAGACCAAATAACCAATGCTATATCTCTTTTTACGAAAACTGTTATTTCCATATGTTTTGTACACAAATCACGAAATTGAGCGATTTTCGGGCTGACATGCATAGACAAAAGGTAACGTGACTTCGTAACGGTAGGTCCGATTTTCAAAAATGTTGTTTAAAAAGATGCGCAAGACCCAAGAGAAAAAAGTCACCAAGCAGCGTTCCGGAGCAATACAAAAATCGTGGAGGGGGGGGGGGCATAATGCCCCCCCGGCCTTATTAGGGGGTTAATGAACAGCAGCCGAATGAACATAATTATTATATTTGATATCATTATACAGGGTGGCCCAAATAAAATAGCATGGCATATACTTCCCATATAAAAGGAACAAGGGACTAGTTTCAATAAATGGGGAATCTTTAACTGCATTGAAATGATCAGCAATTTTGGTTAAAGGACCTATATCGTCTAGATGGCCTAATTTTCACAATTCGGCTCTCTATAATATTATGTAACTTTTCCTGAATAAAAAGAATTTGGCAGTCATTTCTCATGAAATCAATCAATTTTGGGGTAATTAGTAACAATCTAATTGTCCTGGGAACGCCCCTTTTAAATCGCCAAAATGTGACGTCATCTAAAGTACGGACTAATGAACTAAATTCTGTAGATGACGCGTCATGACGTAAGCCAATGAATTGTCAATCACATGTCAATCACGCTGCCGATTCTGGACCCTAAATGTGGGTGGAGCGTAAACTGGCTGCTAAATGAGATTTGGCATCAGAAAATTAAATCACTACTGTGTTTATTTTCATCCACTTTTTTTCGGCAGACCTATTTTACAAGTCATCAACTATGGAATAAGTGCCAAAGTACGTTGTATTCTTTTTTGTTCTACTAGGTCGCATGTTTTGACCCCATGTCAGGTGTCAAATTTGAAACATTTCGACAAAACCAATAGGCCTAATAGGCCTGTTAATCATTTGATTTGTTTGGTCATATATTACACGTTGTTATCGAGCATTCTTTGCAATTTGTGGTTTAGCTATAAGGAATGCAGATCTATGTATTGTGTTCTTCATGGGATCACAAAATGAGACCTATCACGAAAACTACTCACAGTCAAAGATTCCACACTGGTGAAACCAGAGCCGTATATAGTTATGGCTCTTGGTGAAACTAGTCATTCCGTCCTAATATTTCGGGAAGAATGCCGTTCTGTTTTATTTGGGCCACCCTGTATAGCATGGGCGTCGATACTTACGTAATACCCATTCATCAGGGGGGGGGGGGGGGGGGGGAGGGGGGATGGATGAATGAATCATCCCCCCCTGAACAATGGGTATCAATGACAGATCGACGCCCGTGCTGTATAGCAATAACAAAATAACCTTGGGAGTAAAAGCGCCATCTTTCGCTATCACGCAATGATTACAATGCGAATATTTACCCAAAATACAGGGTTTCCAGATCCCGTGATATTATACACTGCAGTTTGATAAAGCCCAGCACAGACAGAGCCGATTCGACCCGATCCGACTGGTTTTCAGTCGAATTGGCTCTATGTGCGTTGCTTAATGACGCAGATTTTGCCAGTCAGGAGCCAGTCGGAGATCAGTCGAGGCCGATTCAACATTTTGAATCGATTCCGACTGAGCGAACCCGCCTCTATAGCCTGACTTAAAATCAGTCGGATCGGATCGAGTCAGCTCTGTGCGCGTTAGGTTTTCTATACATATTACTAGGGAAATGAAAGTGCGTTGCACTTTTAAAAATGGATTCATTTAAACTAATTATTATTAATTTATCTGCTAACGTGCCTATACGATTGTTACAAAATCAAACAAATAACAAAGAAACCTTGGAAAATAGTGAGGGGCAAATCCTTCGAAGCAGGAAGCCAAACAGGAAGCCAAACAAATATGAATGATACGAATATTGACAAACTGCCTTATTTGTGGGGAAATATCATGTTTCACTGTTCTGTGATGAATGTTATCCAAACTGTACCTAAAAAAGTCAATACAATTCGACAATGTTCGAAGTCTCATCATTCTGACGATCTGAAGCACACCAGACCAGACCACCCCAGAGCGTCACTCCGAGTTTAACCTGCAACCAACTAACTTCAGCTGCTTCCAATCTTCATTGACGGACCTACAGGTAAGATTTATTTTCTATCTGTTAGAACAATTCCCATATTATTTGTAATTGGTCCCAAATAATTCTTTGGCGGAATTAGCAGCAATTTTCCATCGCTCCACATTTGCTTGTTTTAATCGTAGTAACAGTCAGTGACATTCGATACGTTTTTTTTCATTTTATCGATTTACAACTTGCATTAATTTGCGTGATTCCTGCCATGGTAGATTGGCCCAAGTTTAATCAATGTTGCGAGGTGTACTTCAGGTTTCATAATTACCATGATTTAAGGAATATAATTAGGCTTCCTGATGGTTTTTAATTTATTTCAGCTTAATTGGAATTGTCAGTCGTGAGATATGGTCGTTTCTTTGTATACATCGAAAATCGAAATCCACAATTACGTTATGTGTATTACATAGGCTACGTGACATAACTTAACCAAACAATTTTTTTCAGAGCAAAAAAGTCTGGAATGTATTGAATTGAACTTTATTTTCCACATCGTCAACATATATATACATGTCATTATTTACAAAGGATAAAAACGATAAAATACAAACAAAGAAGTAACACTACATGAACATTGTGAAAATGTGGGAGGCTATAAAAAGTCAAATTTGACTTATAGCATAGCCCCATGAGAATACTAACATAATGTAGAAAGAAAAAAAAAAGGGGGGGGGGGGTGTAGGAAGAATTACATATATAATTTACAAATTAACATAGGTTGGATATATATCAAAATTATCTAGCTTAATACATGTATATCATAAATTAGTCAATAGATATACTCTTTATATTTCAATTTAAATGAATTGAGTGAATTAACATTTTTGATATTTTCTGGGAGATTATTCCATAAAGGTGGTCTATTATAAAATATCAATGTACGTGAGATGGATGACTGACCATAAACAGAACGATATTTGAGTTTTCCTCTTGTATTATGGGAATGTATATCAATATTACGATTAAATAAAGAATGAACGTTTGCAGGCAATAAGTTCTTAGAATACAAATACATAAAAATACCAAGCTTGTAGTTATACAATTCATAAACTGGTAAAACTTTGAATTTGTTAAAAAGTGGGGCAGAATGAGATCTAAAAACGGAATGTGATATCATTCGTATAAGTCTTGTTTGTAATATTAATATTCTATATAGTAAGTACTTATTTGAAGATCCCCAGATCGTTATTCCATAATTTGAATAGGATAATATAGGTTTTCCCGCTCAATTTTGCACCTTTCTCAATCGAATTCATTTAGGGGCATTCGAATTCGCGCGTTGCCGCAGTATCGTTGGTATCGGTTTTTTGTAATTCCGAATAAGTGCAAGCGAATTCATGCATACGCATACGATTTCGCGAATAGACACAGAAGTTCATTTATGGGCAATCGATTTCGCGAATGTGCAGCCAAATGTAAACTTGGTTCATACAATTTAACGCGGCATGGCCGGTCATGCCTGATGAGCACGTTTGGAGCATTCGATTTCATTTCGGGGCAAACAATTGTAACATTTCGTCATTCGTTTTAGATAACGCGGATGCTATGTACATGTATGTACATTATGTAGGGGAGGGGGGGGGGGGGGTACTTTCGGGGCCTTGGACTTTCATGGGAGACATAATGCATTTCTCAGTCGTCCGTAAATATACATACAAATCTTCGTCCTGTTTTAATTGTGTGAATATATATATAAGGTCATTTGTGCCCTGACGAAGATTCTGCTAGGATCGAAAGCTAGGCTGTATACGACTCTCATTTTACCACATTGGCGATTTTTTAGTAGACAAGCAGTTTTCAGCAGTATTTTCCATATTAATATATATATAATTATGATATGACACACGAAACTGGGAACAATAATGTTTTACTTTTGCCCTGGAAAGGACATTGTGCGGTTTGTTACGTTTGAACATTTTTACAAAATGATGTATTTACATGTATTTTGTTATCATCAAGATTTTCCAATTGTAATGTCATCTACATCCCCATTTAGCTTTAATGAACATTGATATATACGCTTTAGCACGGAGCTATATAGGAGGCACAATCACCCCTCCACACCCCTAATAAGTTGACAAACAATACATCATAAGCCAAAGGGGAATCTTTATAGAAAACAAAGATATACATGAAGCTTATAAGCATTTTATTTTATATATTTCCAGATGGCCAGGGTCCTTTTCCCCGAATTCCATTTTCTCATTCTCACCTTACAAGCAAAATTTACCTTTATCAAAATGATATTCCTTTTATAAATTTCACGAATAATTTATGACTTGATTTTTCCCAAATATAACATGCTTTGTCTGAATATGAATTAAGTTTTTACTGCTTTTGGCCAATTTATTGCTGATCTATCTTTACATTTCTTAAATCGAAAGCAGTAATTTGAAAATTGGCTGCCCTTTCACGAATTCGATTGACCGAAGAGACGTCTACGTATACTACGTGTCAATTTGAACGACCATTGGGCCATTCTTGGTCACGTGTGTGACCCAAAATATGAAAAATTCTGCAATAGGATGCTTATATTTTAGTAAGTATAGGAGGTATGGTGATGTAAACTTCATATATGACTTGCACATGTTGAAGTCTTTCATGTGTAACACAAAAGATTTTATTAGGATTACGTTGCCCAAGGACAGAGGTCAAATGGCATCGGTCACGTGTGTGACTTCGCACGGGAGCACTTTTGAAGAAAAAAAATTTAACTCAATTTCATTTTGGAAATCCTGTGAAATATGAAAAGCTAAAATGTTCATATTAGTATCAGACAACTGATATATATCTGTAAGTAAGAAAATGGTGAAAGATTAAAATTATCTCAAACGGTTGTTTTTTAATGCACGTTATTATGTGGGGATGTCTGGGTCACGTGTGTGACATTTTGGGGTGGTCACGTGTGTGACATGTACAATGTGAATGGAAATATGAATTTTACAAATATCAAGTTTAGATAGTAAAATGAAGTTCAATTGTCACAAAGTTGGTATCATCATGTACAGGAGAATAAAAGGACTGGGCTAGCTTGATTATTTCCTGAGTTATGATTTTTATTTGAATATTGAAATATGAAAATTTATGAATTTTTCTAAGAAATTTTATAAATTAAAAAATATATATATATTTCATGAACCCTTGGACACTGATCTTTCCAATAATGAAATAAAACTACTGAAAAAACAAACTTAATTTTTTCCAAAAAAGTTTCACTTTTCAAAGAATGGCCCCATTGACGAAATGGTATGCGCTTTGTGCGAATTCGTTTGCTCCGGGCGTGATTTTGAATGCCTATTAACGAATTCGAATAATGCTTTGGTACGGCGATCGCAAATCGCGCGAATTCGTTTGCTCCTATTATCAATTCGATTGACACAATCGCGAAATTGAGCGGGAAAACCTATACTAACGTGTTATATAACATCAATAAAATATTTTGTGGTACAAATTAACATAGTCTATTCAAAACACCAATATTTCTTGATATTTGGGTGCAGAGCTTATTAGTTTGACTTTTCCATTTCATATTTTCATCTACGTAAATTCCAAGAAATGTTACAGTCTCAACCCTTTGAATTTCAGTGTTATTCATATACAATTTGATTGGTTGTTGAATATTTGTTTTACCAAAAATCATAAAATTTGTTTTCTGAATATTTAAAACTAATTTATTTAACGTAAACTATTCATGAACTTTAATTAATTCCCTATTCATAGTCGTTTCTAAGTACTGTACATCTTTATGACTAAAACAAATATTTGTATTGTCAGCGAAAAGAACAAATTGTAATACATCAGACAAGTGTAAATTTACAAGTGTAAATCATTTATATAAATCAGAAATAGCATAGGTCCTAAAATTGATCCTTGGGGTACACCACAACATATATTGTTAAATTGAGACTGGGTTGAGTTAAACATAACACATTGTTTTCGATTACTTAAGTAACTATGCATCAAATCAAAGGATATACCACGTATTCCATAAAATGACAGTTTAAAACGGAGCAATAATGGTCAATACAATCGAAAAACACCAGCAGTTATTTCATTATTTTCAAATGCAGAGATTATATTATTTACTGAATCTATTAAAGCATGTGATGTTGAATGTTTTTCTCTGAAGCCAAATTGTTTATTATAAAGAATATGATGTAAGACCAACAATTCGGTGAATCTTGTATAAATACATTTTCGAGTATTTTTGAAAAACACGTTAATAATGAAATCGGGCGGTAATTAGAAAACATATTTTTTGCTCCGCTTTTATATACAGGAATAACCTTCGAAATTTTACAACCAGATGGGAAAATACCTTTCTGAAAACACAAATTAAAAATATGACAGAGGGGTTTACATAATATATTAATAGTGCTTTTAACAACATAATTAACAATAGAATGGAGATTTTCCATATTTTAAAGAACAAGCAATTTCTATTATCTCCTTTTCTGTTACTGGTCTTAAAAATAAAGTAAACTGAAGAGGTCCTTTTTAAAATATCTATTCACATTTTCCTCATAATTGATATTCAAATCCACCAAATTGTTGCCCACATTTACAAAATAAGTATCAAATCCATCTGCAACATCGTGTTTATCATTTAAAACATTGTACATTTTCTACATTAGAGTTATTCTCCCTTTTTGTATTTCATAAATCACTAATAAGTTTCCAAGTCTTACCCAAATTATTCTTAATATCATTAAAGCGTTTAGTATAATAATTCCTTTTTGCTTTTTAACTTCATTTACATACTTATTCTTAAAAGTTTGATAAGTCAACTTATTATTTTCTGTTCGAGTTTTAATATATGTTTTATAAAATCTATTTTTCTTTATATACATCGGTTTTAATTTTACATCAAACCAGGGATTTTTGTCATTACAAAACTTAATCTCTTTCATAGGAAAACATTTATCATATAAGTCAACTACAATTTTTATAGAATGGTCATTGTCACGAGAGGGTTCGAGTCCCTTCGTGGTCGCCAAAAATGTCAGGGATTCATGGATATTTGTAATTTATGAGTGTACTCAAGAAATAAAGAATACATTCCACACAAAGTGTACAGTCAAAATGAATTTATTGACTGAAATCATAATTCATAGTCTCAATCAATTTAGATTCTCTATCGAACATCAATATGTCTAATTACTTTACAAAATCTAATCCACAAAACCTAACAAATTAAATTTTCTGTCCCTTCGTGGTCGCCAAAAATGTCAGGGATTCATGGATATTTGCAATTTATGAGTGTACTCAAGAAATAAAGAATACATTCCACACAAAGTGTACAGTCAAAATGAATTTATTGACTGAAATCATAATTCATAGTCTCAAGCTCAGAGACATGTAACAATATTCTTTATAATTTCAAGCATTAATAAAACTCTGTAATGCATACAAATCAACAAGTTAATTAAGCATCTTGCTAAGAATGCGTAATGAGACGTTAAACGTATTTTGAACAAAACCAAACACAAAGTAAAGACTTCACAAGCCTACAATGTATAAACTTATTCTTTCTGCCTTCACAAAGAACAAAAGAATATTCAAAATCAAAGTAACTTAAAAGTCCTTTAAATCACACATCTGTGTGCTGGCCAACAAATTATAATAAACAGAAAAACCTCAGTCTTATCTGTAGTCTAAATTGGACCTCCATCGCGAAGCTGCGTGGACCACGCTCGAGTTCTCGCTACGACGCTGCTCGTGACCGACGATGCTCGTAACCGACGATGCTCGTATCCGACGAAGCTCGTATCCGACGATGCTCGTATCCGACGATGCTCGTATCCGACGATGCTCGTGACCGACGATGCTCGTGACCGACGATGCTCGTGACCGACGATGCTCGTGACCGACGATGCTCGTGACGACGGCTCTCGTGACGACGGTGCTTGCGTAGACCACTCTGCCGGCGACGACGCTCGGTGCTTTCGCTTTCGCGGCTGGTCCCTCGTCGAGCTGACGAAGTCTCGTGCCCCTGGCACCCGCAGAACGCACTGCATCCTTCCCAGGATCAGCGATGCTCGAAGAGCCGACACTCGATCTCCACCCTTAGACGAGTGCATCAGAAGGCGTGGTAACGCCCACAGGGTAACCTTCGCAGGTCGGAATTTTCGGGTCCAACCCCAAGGGTACGGCTATATGAAAGAACAATAAATTGTCACAAAATCTCCACAATTATGTGAACTGTTTTGCAGCTAACAATGGTTAATATTTATATTCATTCTTTTCATATGCCAAGTAAGTAAATTCGCACTCTATGATTTCAATAGTGGAACATAACATTTCACAATAGCAATTATGAAAACGTATATATCACAGCCAATAATTCAAACAGTAATGGCGTCATTCATTGATAACATAATGGTTTATCAATGAAACCGGTTAAGATTGTAAAACTAAAGCTTCCGGTATTCTGCACATCAATTGATAATTTAATTTAAAGGCAACTTATTTTCACAAAATAATTACAATTGCCGTTCAATAATGGAGAAAACTTTACTTACAAAACAATCATACAGTATTCATGAACATTTACATCTTATTAAGTTGTCGGTAAATGATCTATCCTTTCACGTCAACAATAAACGTTTATATTATATTTTCCAGACGTGGTCTCTTCTTATATTATACAATAAAGAAAACATATTTAGCAAGACGGCAAACTTACAGTTACATCCTGTCAACATCCGCGTGGAAACCGGGAGTCATGGCCTCTGCTGCGCCGGTGATCGCATCCATCCCGATAGCCGATGTCACTGTCTGGCTCGGGGAAAACATCACCATCAACAGCCAACTCAAAACCACTAACAGTTAAAGGGATCTAGTAACTTTGTTGAGATGTGCAAAAACTGATGAATGGTTGATGCAATGTATAATGTTGTTATCTCATATGTCCTCAGGGTATTGTGTGAAAATTTCAGGTCAAATGGACAATGTATGGCCAAGTAATGAGCGAAAATGCAAAGTGATATTGGGTGATATTCACCAACTCACTGCATTCACTAAGTACAGGGATGAAAATCTCGCCCGGAGATTT
The DNA here is from genome assembly GCA_037951105.1 of Echinarachnius parma. Taxonomy (NCBI): domain Eukaryota; kingdom Metazoa; phylum Echinodermata; class Echinoidea; order Clypeasteroida; family Echinarachniidae; genus Echinarachnius; species Echinarachnius parma. The sequence continues at coordinate 63,998 of JBAMJV010004005.1, read as the reverse complement.
TCTTATCTAAATACTTCAATCATACATATCTTTGTAATGAAAGGGAAATTTGAAAAACCGAAAGCTGTCCCATGATTTTATTGTTAATACGAATACAACAAGGTATAAAGGAACCGCTAGAATTACAATTTTATTTTGAGGATTTGGACAATGTTACTAAGTCCCTTCAACCTTTTCTCACGCAGGCAAATTTCGATCTGACACATTAAACAATCTTTCAACATCACTTTGCATCAACGACGCCTATACGCCCCTATCACGTGATTTAAAACTAGCGCCAAAGTTACTCTCGCGCAAGCTAACTGGACGACACTGATCACACCCCCTTTTACGTCATATACGCAATTACCATATCAATTTATGTATCAAGCTATGCCAGTCTACCGCACGCAAACCCGCATCTCGCTAAATAGAACCGGCCAACCGGGACATGTTATTATGTAACACTACCACTGGCCCCAAGAAACGGCACACGCCGATCAACTATTCAGGCCAATCCTCACTACACAATAAAACCAATACAATGGAATCACAACCATTGCTATAATAGCCCAAATTCCAACTACGTATAGCCCAATTAATCAACGATTAGCAATCCGTCCTCCCATTAATATAAAGGATAGTTTAACTAATACTAGTCCCTAACAACCAAACAGTGGTGATTGTATCCCCTCCATGGAAACAACGCCACAGTCGCTTCAAAATATTTTCCACCTGCCTTATTTTAAATCAGGCAGACCCATGTCGCGATCTCTCGTGACAGTCATACAATGTATCGGGATCATGTTTGCAGTTATAAAAGAAAAAATTACCTTGGATAATTCCTGTGCAAATTTATATATATTCTCATCATTAATTTGTCTTTTAAAACATTTTCTTTGAGTTTTTATTGGTACTGAAAAAATCAAAATTACACAAAATTGGGAAATGATCAGAAACATCACAAATAATGGAACCAGATATTAAATTACAAGAATTATTAACGAATATATTATCAATAAAAGTTGCAGTTGTTTGCGTAATTCTAGTAGGAAGAGTAATAAGTTGGTGAAAAGAAAATTACGTTATAATGTCTAAAAAATCATTAACATAATGAAATTGATCAACTTTATTAATATCAATATTATAATCACCCATAAATATACAATCTTTATGTTCAACATTTATTTTTTCAATGGTTTCTCTAAGAATATGATTAAATTGATAAACTGATTTTTCAGGAACACCAATAATAAGATTTTTGCCAGGTTTATTAATTTCAACAAAACAACTTTCACAAATATCATTAAACATATTCAAATCATCTCTTATTACGTGCAACCCACCACCCATTTATGGAGATATTATATAAACCTAAACAATTGGGGGGTTAGGACATCCGCCTCACACTGTACTTGGATAATAGCTTCCATGTAAACGGAGGTGGAGTGTTTTAATGGTCCGTCTATTTTTAATAATTAATATACTCCGGTTCAATGCCAACTGGTCACATCAACTCATACTAGACCACCACAACCACCACTTCACAAGCCTGACTCACCTCTACAAATGCCACCAACAACAATAACAAAGTAACCAAATGAAACATGATATTTCGGTGGAATGCCAATGTTATCCTGAGGCCTATATTCACCGAAAATCGTTCAGATCGGGAGGAAAGTATTTTGCCATCGATCACCTTTCTATAAAATTCACAAGGAATAAGGTTTAAAGGGGACCACCAGGCAAAGGACAACACATTATTATATGTTTTAGTACCGTTTTGTGATATCAAATAGATACCCGACATTTTGCAAAGGGTTGTGAATTCATAAACAAAGCAATTAATTTCCACCACTTACGGAACCCATGCTATTTCCTGGTTCCATACGGGCCAAGCATTTGCGAGTGCGCCAATGCTATTCACGCGTACGTCAATAGAATCCCGGATGATTCATTCGCTCTGCACAGAGCGCTCTGGCTGTGCACACATATAGTCTTCGCAATTCAGACCGCATGAACGCATGGTTGAGAATGGTGATGCGTTTTCCAATTATATATTTTTTCTGGAAACATATTTTTGTGAACTTGTTGAAGGAATGGAATAGTACAGATGTTACCTTTCTATAATAACAATATGTGACCGCTTACCCCAAAACCCCCAAAAAGTTGACAAACATGAATTTGGATTTTTTTTATCTAGCTGGAAAGAGTAGACTCTAAGCTTTAAAATGATATATAACTCATCAAATTTGGACACTCCGAACCTATTCAACAAAGCAATTAAATGTAGGAGAGTGGGAAGGTCTAGTTTTACAGAATGAGGAGAAAAGAGGCTCTAAAGATTAGGGTCACTTAGGCGCGTAGTGCGGAGGAGCTATCCAAACTGCTCATTACTCAACTTTGGATTCGTTTTAAGACTCAAAATTTGAAACAGTCGATAGAGAAAAGATTATGCCTTCAGATAAAGTAAAGTTTTAAAATTTGATTTTTCAGCAAAAATTACATACTTTGGCTCGTAGCGGAGAATCATATACCGCGACTTTATGGGGGTTTTGGTGTAAGCGGTCACATATTATTTTTGGGTGGTGGTACCCTTTAACCATCTCGCAATCCACTCAGGAATGATATTACAAAATAGGATAAAGGGTGTAATTTGATTAAATGCATTTAGATACTGTTACGATTATTTCCTCCAAGGTAATATATCCACGGGTTCACAAGAATATGATAAACATATACCAGGGGATAAAATGTAATTTGGAACCCAAACTTTTAGGACACTGTATCCCGCAGATGTGGAGATCATATTGTAGGAATAGGCGATCCTTACTAACTTTGCACAAAAAATGAAAACAACGGAAATACATCGTGCATGTGTTAGTACAAACAAGAAAACAACGGAAACACATCGTGCATGTGTTAATATTAATTTTTTGATTTTGCATGCATTTTAATAATTTTATTCTATTTGCATTGATATTGTGCATACATTTAATTAGGGTGTACCGGGGAACGTACGCTACCGGGTATGGGTCAGATTTGTTAAAAAGTTCATTAAAATGTCAACAACAGAGTGGGGTGGGGGAGGGGTACGACGCCCGAGTCGCTTTTTCTTACCATGTGGAGGACGTTTTATAAATCTTGCAGAGGTTGTTGTATCAATACATTTGTGGTCGCTTTTATCTGACTAAAAACCCGCGGATTTCCGCGGGTGCCGCTAGTTATGATAATATTGTGAAAGGAATGGCCTCGACTACCCTGCTCTGCTAATGCTGGTGGCAACTATAATGTTCTATTACTTTTGACTTCTCTGTGATTTATGTTTTTTTTGTAAACCTCGCACCCCTTTGAGAAAAAAAAAATCGTTCCCAGGCCCCTGATTGTATGCGTCGAGTTTATTATTATTCTGTATATTCATGTTATATTCATTTGGGGGGTCCCATTAATAGTTACATGCTATGATTGTTTGTTTGTTTTTTTTTTTGGGGGGGGGGGGGGGTGTCCGCGGGCTCCCTCGACTTTCAAATCGAGTTCATTTCCTAGATTTACAAATCGTTCCCACAAACTGTATTCCACATACTAGCCGTGGCAACGACTAAGGTCTTATCCCATTTAAATACCAAAAGTAGTGCAGTGCAAAGTTTGGTATAACGTGTAGTTTTGTGATCTGATATGTACACACAATATTGTGTGAAAATGTCACAATAAATGGATGTTATATGACCGAGTAATGAGCGAAAATGCTAAGTGATATTAGCTTACTCATTGTAGTGACATTGTACACAGTAATGACTATCCGGTGGGTAGTTAAAAATCCGAACACTTCTATCGTTAATATCTTTCTAACGAAAGGGGAAAAGAAAAAAAAACTTGGCTTCTATTGGTAATACGAATGTGTCCGAACAAGGTAGGAGAGAACCACTAAATTTCGAATGATTTTTTGTGGATTTGGACAATGTTACTAGATCCTTTTAAAGTGGATCCCTCCAATTCCATATGTATACAGTAACATTTGTTAATGGTTTTAATTATAATGATACACGTATAAGTCCTTGTATGACTTGAAGGGATCTAGCGACTTTGTTGATATGTGCAAAAACTGACCAAAGGGGTTGATAAATTGTACATGTGTATTTCTGCGATCTGTTAATTAAAATCCGTTGCTTACGGGAACCGGGTGGGCTATCCGGCTATGTACAAAGTCTATGGGGATTTTAGAATCTCGAAGTGAACGGCTTAATATGTCCACTGAGTGATGTGTGAACATTCCATGGTAAATGGATGTCATATGCGACAGGGTAATGAACGAAAATGCAAAGTAATCGATATTAGCTAACTTATTGCACTGAGTTTGAACGCAGTTATACATCTTCTCGAGAGAATTTCAAATCTGAAAACTTAAATCATTCGTATCTTAATAACGAAATGATAAATTGGAAACCCAAAACATGTTCCATGCTATTGGTAATACGAATATAACGAGGTAAGTGCATGAGACCCGCTAAAGTTCCAAGTAAGTTTTTGTGGACAATGTTACTTTTATGATAACGTCCACCTTTTGCAAGCCAACATTCAAAAATTGCGAATATAATAATCTGAATATGGAAGGAAATCCCATTTAGGAGCTAGTCTGAGACCATTAGGACTTGAAACCCCCTTTTCATGAAATACTATTGATTTTAGACCTCGAAATAATAAACGGTCGCAGAAACAAAATATTCTGATTTAGGAACCTTTGCCCGTGTATGATTATACGCTCACGTTAGCTGGACAGTTGGCGCGTAGTATGGCAAAACAAAAAGGTATGGCATGGATTAAAGGGGTAGAACAGTTTTGGTAAGGCTGAACTTTAGTAACCAAAACCTGCACAGTAACATTACAAACTAATATTTATATTCCCACCATGCTCGAATAAAAAAATACAAACGACTAAGTAAAAAGCCTGTTATCATTCGAAACGCGCCATTAAAACACAAGAGGGCGCTCTCTAATAAGGCATTGGTTTCAACCATTTTTCATACAAAGTTATGCATGTGATGTTTTGTTGAAATAATGATTAAATAGAGAGATCATCAACAACTATTTAAAAACCGCTTTTGAAATTTTTTGAAAAAGTGTAAGCATTATTTTATTTTTTTCAAAAAATCATCGTATTTATTCGGGGCCCAATGAAATACGATCGGATATATTTATTGATATTTCAGCCATTTCTGAACCGATTTTGACCAAATAAAGTTTATTCTGCAATAAAAATTGCATGTTCTTTGAAATTCGACACTCAGTATTTCATTATCTCACACAAAAATTGTGTTATGCAGCGCCCTCTCTACCAAAACTGAACCACCCCTTTCAATCCATACTGAAGAAAAAGATAGCTGATACGTGTACAATTTTGTAGGGTGTGGTCGTGTTGCGTAATTCACAATCAATTTCATACAATTAATCAGTATTTTAACAAGTAGATTTCAAAATTTGTTTGAAAATTAAACCTTCTTAGCAAAATTGAGAGGCTGCGTACACGTCAATGGGTTATTGTCCACCCGTCCATCTGGTTCAGCCAGATCTATTGAATCCAGTCCATAGCAACTATTCTTGCAGTAGCAGGCAATGTATAACCCTGAATATCTAGGACAATTAGCCACTGTAAATCCGGGTGGAAAGGAGGATTAAAATGACAATTGGTATTGTGATACACACTCCCATCCACACTCATTCATTGAATTGCACACAGTTTCACAATTTGTGCCGAAGTTTTTTTTTTTTTTAACCAAACTGCACAATTGTGGTGGGAAACCCTATGTGAGAGAAGTATCGAAATGAGTTGGAGTCGTTCTTTTTTGTATGTACGATTTCATTAGGTATGTTTTATAGCTGTATGTATAATTTATTAATGTAACTTGCACTATTCGGCAAATAAGCATTCAAAATATTTTTATATCATTCAAATTGGAGCAATTTTTATTCCAGTGCTGTTCGCTAAATTCATTTTTACTTAAGTGCATTCAAATCGTTAATCGGTATTTAATTTTGTACTCCTGCCTATTCAAATGAATGTTGTTCTTAATCAATTTAACACTGCACAATCGTCATTCAATTTAGCTCCCATAGAGTTTTCCGCGCAAAATTGAACGCTTTTTCGGGATTTTTAAAAAACTGGACACTTCTTTTTTTTAAATTTTGGTTTGACTAGTGCTGTTGACGAGTCACGGGTACCCGGGTCCCGCCGAAAAAATGTCGAGTCCCGGGCGCAAAAATCAATACTCGATATCCCGAAAAAAGCAAAAGTCCCCTCATTGAACGCAAGAGTTATCAAGTTCATTCAAGTGACAAAAATGCACTGCATTTTTGTCACTTGAATGAACATGGTTTCCCAGCTGGCGTGACATGCCGATAGCGAAATCAACAAATGGGCGAATTTCGGGTACCCGTGACTCGCCCGAAAATTGAGCGCGAGTCCCAGAAGGTAAATACTCCCGAAATCGACACCTCTAGGTTTGACAGGAATTTTCGATCGTGTGCTCTATTACAGATAAATTGAATGATCATTTTAGTTAATCAAATGATGATCCCAATCGTCAGTCAATTTCGTGCTAAATTGACTGCTGTTCTGACGAATTTAACCGGGAAAACCTATATTATAGCCCTTGATTTATGCCCAACTACACATGAGTGGCGAGAGTCTATATGAGAGAGAAGCATCGAAATTAGTTGGCGATGTTTTCAGTATATTTTGTTTTATTTGTTATTTATATGTATTGTGTATAAGTACAAGTGTAATTTACAACTTCCGTAATGATTAACCAAGTACGAGAAGAAAACTGATTGATTTAGTTTATTAATGTGAAGTGAAAAAGAAAGAGATAAACTCATATAGTATGCCTTCGTACTACCGCACACGTAACAAGCCCATATACAGGGACAGTTTGCACAAGTTTAACCCTTAAAAATGGCGCCAAAAAACTTCAGTTGGAAGTTCCGACACCCATATCACGGTCTTTCTTAAGTTCAAATTCTTTCGACGATGAATATCTTGACAATGAAGAGATGCTGTTGAATACGGTATCAGAAAAAAGCCTGTTTAATTATCTTTCCAATGACACCTCACTTGGAATGATTATGAAAGCCGGGTAGGCACAATAAAGGTGAATATTGGGGAAAATCGACATCAAAATTTAAACAAAATGCATTTGATTGTGTGAAATTGAAGGCGTTGCATCCAAAAATGACTTTTTGTGGGGATATTTTAGTACTTTACTTTACATAATCATTATGAAATTCAACATCATGTTGAAGGGTGTTAATTTGTCAAAAAAATAATGCCCCATTCATAGTGGTTATGTGATTTAGGTGTGTGTAGTACCTCTAAATGTATGGGACTCGAAATGACACGTTGCAATGTCGAACTTCTACCATTTGATACGTGGTAATAAGGGTATACCTATACGGTCAAAGAGGGCGCTAATATGCCAGTTCTGGCCAGTTTGCGTAGGTTTAGAGAAATTTGATGCATTTTCAATACATCAAGTTTGTGAGTTTCCTGTACTGCACACTCACATTCCGCATACTCATTGCAAATGAGATATCATATTAAACGAGCTTTCCGATAGTGAAACACGGAATGATGATAGAGTTATGATTAATACAACAATATCTTACCGGAATCTTGAAACAAGAAGCCACGGTCTTAAATTCATAGCATTAATAGACCCCCATATCCGGTTTTACTGCACACACCCCAATAGCATAATTATTACAGGTGAGACATGATTTTAAGGAAAAATAAACACGCTTTCACATGATGTTAAATTTACTGATGATTATGCAATGTAAAACCCCAAAACATCTCCTCCAATAGTCGTTTTTCCATGCAACGCCTTCAATTTCACAAAATGAAATGCATTTTGCAACATTTCACTTTCGGCCCTCCCCATATTCAGCTGTACCATACTTTACCTGTTAATAAAATTGTTACGTATATAATTGTATTGAAAAGATAGACACATGGGCTTTAAAATGATACCAAATTTGATAAGTTTAAATCCTTTGAACACGCTACAATCTTCGATACAACTTGAACCTTAAAAAATACGACACAAGAGTCAAATTTCCCAATTGAATACTTTCGGCCCATTTTGCTACATTTGCTTTCTGACTTTCCTCCATTCTGAAACGCACTGCGTATTCCCTGATTTGAAATAAATGACAAATAATGTACCATTGTAAAGGGAAATCATCATGCATTGCAATGACACTAAAAGAAAAAAATACAATTTGACAATAAGAGTGATATATTCGATCAAAGTTGAGTTTCCGAACTTTTTTTGAGGGGTTTATTTTGACCCCCCCAAAACACCTAAATGAAAACAAGACCAAATAATCAATGTTTTATCTCTATTTAGGAAAAGTGATATTTCCATAATTATGTTTTATGTTTTTATCAAAAGGTCACGTGACTTCGTAACGGTACGTCTGATTTTCCGAACATTTTGTATTAAAAAATGCGCAAGACTTGAAAGAAAATAGTCACGAATCGGCGGGGCGTCATCTTTACGCGTTCCAGATCAAACACAAAAGTCGTGGAGAGGGGGTGGGGGGGGGGGGGGGGGCATAATGCCCCCCAGTCTTATTCGGATTAAATTGAATTCGTTTATTTGTTTTAATACGAGTAGCTCCGCAGTTAAAATAATTGCAGGTGATTTCAATGCTGACGTGATTGGTAACTTGTCAAGAAAGCGGTCTGCTGCGCTTCTTATGGATTTTCTTAAATTTGAATCGCTCACAAGTCTAACCTCTTTATTTCATCAGGAAAGGGATTGCACATTCATGCCTGATGATGGTACTAAACTCTCAAATATTGATGGCTTCCATGTCCTACTTCATAATGTGCGTCTCTTTTTGTAACCTCTCCATTGTGAAAGAACACCAGTCCTGAAGAACACCCTTTGAACATCTCAGATCATCGGCCAGCCCTTATTTGTCTTACACTGACAGGTTCATTTCAGACTCCCATTTGCTCTTCTGATCTTCCCACTGCTGCCATTCCTGTGAAAAGGACCACGATTCATTGGCCACCAGACAAAGTGGAGATTTGGGAGCATATATGCACTCAACCACTTGACCTCTTTTCATCTCAGATTTTTCGTCAACTGACTTCGTTAGATTTAACACCCGACACCATCGATTCATCCTTCCGTCTTCTCCAAGAAGAAATGATTGCCCTCTCACTTCGTCTCCCACACAAGACCCACTCCAGCAAGAAGCCTGTCAAGCCTGGCAAGCCTGAGTGGTCTGACGAAGTTAGGGAGGCCTACTCTGTCTCACTGGCGTCTTGTAGGGCCTGGAAGCAAGCTGGCGAACCGAAAGACGACCCTCTTTGGTCTACATATATTTCTGCCAAAAAACAGTTTAGGAGAGCACCCTAGACAGTCTGCTGCAGTCCAACCATGCCAACATATTAAGATACATTCGGAAATCGAATTGGCTCATTCCTGCTCTTCACCTCTTTTTTATAAGTTAATTAAACAACAAAAGCCGAATAAATCAGTCACACCAGAGATTGCATTCTTAGAATATGAAGAAAACAAGTATTACGGTCCCCATATCATCCTTGGTTGGCATCATTATTTCACCCGCCTTGCATCCGATTCTGCTCCGGCTCAGGTAGAAGTTCCCGTTGATGTTCCCAATCTCCATGTTCCTTGTTCTAGTACCCAGTGTGTTTCCTCTCCTTCATCTAGTACAAGAACATGTGTTCATGTTTCTTTGACAGTAAATGATGTGAATGAGGCCATTTCTTGTCTTAAGCCAAAGAAAGCCCCAGGTTACGACAACGTTTCAACAGAGCACCTGTGTCATGCAGGACTGACAACTCGCAGACTACTCCTTGTGTTGTTGCAGTCCTGTATCAGGCTGGGCCATTTTCCCTCTTTTTTAAAAAGAGGCCTTGGTGATCTCAATATATAAGGGCGGTGGAAAACCTCTTTATGATCCTTCAAGCTTCCGTGGCATCTCACTGACCACTACTCTTTCCAAACTCTTAGAGTTGGTGATGAAACCATACATAGAGAGGCCACTCTCTCATGCCAATATCCCAGATGAGCTCCAGTTTGGTTTTCAAGTCTAAGTCATGTTTGCTCACTTCTCTGGTCTTGCAAATGTCCATTAAAAATAATACATTAAATAAACATCCCACATTCTTGGCTCTATATGCGCAGAAGGCTTTCGATTGTGTATGGCATGAGGGTCTCTTCATGAAGATGAAGGACTCTCCAATCCCGCCTTCCATAATCTCTACACTGGCTGCTGTGTACCAAGGTGCAAGTAGCAGTGTTCTCTGGAAGGGTTCTCCTCGAATGACTCTTCTGTATCCGTCTTCGTTGCCTTCACATCTGCGTTTTGCAGTTAAACTCCGTTCACAACTTCTCACTCAGACTTTTTTTTAACGCAAAGTCGTCTTGTTGTCATTGGGAAGTGCCGTGATGGGACGTGTAAGCTTTGCTTTCTTGCTGTTGAAGACACTGTATATCTTCTAGCAGCTTGCTCTGTCCTCATTTCTCACTGCTTGGTTTTTTACGCCGTGTCCGTGCTTTGGGTCTCCCCCTATGTGTACTCCAAGCTTTTGAAGGAGGTGACCCAGTGACCTTGACAATGAATATTCTCTAACCACTCTCTTGTCTATCCGTATTATTAGTCTCTTCTCGTCTGACATCTCTTTGTTTGCAATATATTTTGAAAATTATTAATGTACGTCATCGTTATGTATAACTGCTGTAACTATGCTACACTGTCCAATTTCGACTTACCCTAGGTCCTGCAGTTCGCTGCTGATCTCCGCATAACGGAGGAATAAATACTGGAAGAAGAAGATATTTTTGTTTAAATTGATGTTGTAAATTGATATACAATCCTCGTATTGATGCCCAGCTACACATTAGTGGAGCGAGGCCCTTTGTGAGAGAATATAGTTGGTGTTTCTAAAGCCCAATGAGAGTGTGCACACACTTAATTTGAATTAGTTCATTTTTAGACAGACATATCCCGATAAACATACCCGTGTGCCCACCCCCACGTAGCTACGCCATTTAATAACGTGTATGCTGCTTTGATTGATCATAGTCCATTGATATAACACGGAACACTTGTTTTATTGATATAATAGTTACTCCCGTATTCTGCTGACGACTACTACGCGATATGGTTTAGTGATGATGAAGTATGGGGCACGGTGTACTGCGACCCAGAAGTAGCACACGAAGGAGCCTGGGCTATGCCGGTGTCCCGGTCGTTTTAGCCCCCCGCGAGGATAGTCCGGCCTGACGATTCCCGCGCGCGGAATTTGTCTCCCCTGCTTATTTTTGGCTGAGGGGACGAATTTCGCGCGCGGGGATTGCCGCAACCGTAAAGCGCTGGCGTGCTGGGTCCCCCTTCCGCGTGAGAAGTCTCCCCGTTTGATGAGCATAAGGTGGTGGTGTGAGCGGTCTCCTCTTTATTGTCGTGATACTAGTAAAAGCAGTATGGTGTGTATCAGCTCAGGGGATGGCGTGAGCTGTCTCCCTGAGTGAGGGGGGGGGGGGGGGGGGGGGGCTTGTGATAATGTGTGATCCTGTGCACTAGATTGGTGTGATAGTGAATTAGGGGTTTATACAATTCGATTTATATAAAAATTAAGCCCCCCCCCCCCCCCCCCCCGCAAAAAAAGAGAAACAAGAATATAATGTATGAGCTAAGACTTATTAATTCTAACGTTCAAAAACTAATTTATACATCCATTTTCAATTTTCGCTGCGAAACTTGCGTATGGTCTGGGGTGAGTAGGCCTACTTTTTCTGTACCGGGCCACGTAGTTGCCGTGTAGGCTGGCATTGCTCTGGCTGTTTGTGTGACGTGCACCAATTAAATTGCACCATTTCAAGTAGCCTATATTAATGCAAAATCTTCCGTGGGAGGGAGATACCACCTCCCAACCCCCCCCCCCCCTCCCCCCCCGCCCCTGGCTGTGCCCCAGCCCTCGATCGCTTCGCTCCCTATGGCCAATATTATTAACTCTTCCATATTTGGGGTTCAGAAATATAAAATAAAAATAAAATGAAGGGACATTGCCCACTCTCAATCATTATGTGAACAGTAGTCTTCTTGGGAGCTAGAGTGTTTTAATCTTCATGGGGCTGTGCCCCTAAATCCCCATTAAGACCATCTGACACAGCCTCCTGGACGCACTTATGCAGGAGTTCACGCTATATGCTCACTAAAATAAATAACTTATTATTAATTTGAATAGTTAACTATTTGTTTTGTTATGGATATAAAGAATCCTAGAGCTTCCGGGAGCCACCCCTGGACCCTACTGAGATTATCAATATGGGTATCCCTTGAATCATTCCATTCAGGGTGCTATCAGCTGCAATGTGCACTTAATACAAATAATTAACTTTCATAAACAGCTAAAACAACTAAATCGCTTAGGGTATCAAATTACCGATAATCATACTTACTTAGGGTGTATTTTTTGCACCACGCAAATACTCGTTTAGGGTGCTTTTGGCAAGTCCTTGGTCACGCATGATACCCCCTTTCTATGAGGACAGACCCCCCGGGGCCCCAATTTACAAACTCCTGCTTCTATGGGGTCCAAAACCATTTTGTATATTTGATTATCAAACTGCAATTTATATTTTTTACTTTTGTTTTATGGTTTGAATAAACTGAATCTGAATCTGAATCTGAAAAAATCTGAAACGTTAGATCAACGTTGAATCAACGTTGGATCAACGCTTGTTGTTATTCATGAATATTCATGAGCAATTATTGACTGCAAATTAAGTATAAATTTCGAGTAATTTGATTGTTTCAAAATCATCCATCTATTATTGACTCATTGTTTTAAATAAATGTAATTAACTTATCTAACAAACATATTAAATGTTTGTTCTCATGATTCATCAATGTAAATACTTTTAAATATTATAAAATATATTCGACTTTATCAAAATACTAACCATAAACAAAATATTCTCACATAAGCTAGGATATATATAGCTGAGTGGATGAAGACTTGATATGTAGCGAGTGTAGGATAAGGCATAGCTAGGAATAGGATTAGGATTAGGAATATGACTAGGAACTGTTATAATGTAAGACTAGGTATAGGCACTTCTATAAGTATATATATATTTATCCGACACATTTGCCATATGATTTTAAGTTAATTTTTCGTTCATATTTGGTTATCATGTTAACGTAAATGTAAACGTTACAATAACGTTAAAACAATGAGCAAACTAACCATAATGTAACGTTATCTAGTAAACATTGGCATAACGTTCATATTTAGTTATCATGTTAACGTAAATGTTAACGTTACAATAACGTAGAATCAATGAGCAAACTAACCATAATGTAACGTTATCCAGTAAACGTTGGCATAACGTTCATATTTAGTTATAATGTTAACGTAAATGTTAACGTTACAATAACGTATCTAAACAATGAGCAAACTAACCATAATGTAACGTTATCCAGTAAACGTTATTATAATATAATGTATACCATATGGTAACGTTAAATAAACGTTAAATTGCTATCTGGGGTACGTGCAGGGCCAGGGCTTGATGCAGGCCCAGGACCAGACCTAAATTGACTGATCGATATACAGTGTGTGGATGAGCTGAACCCCATGGTCTAATAGGTAAAGAGCTGGTGTTCTAGCTACATCCTTTCACACAATAATCATGTCCAGCATACTGAGATCAATGAGTTAGAGATCTAGAGCCAATGATCCGAATTCCAATAATTTCAGTGATTGCGCTGGGCTGGTATTGAGCCCATAATAAGCCCTGTGAACCATATTAATATACACTCTCTTGTATACCTTTGGAGGAACTAGATGCCCTTTTGTACTCCAGCTCCAGGAATCAAAGCAATAAAGGATGCAAAACATGGTCATTCAACTTATTAAATATATTTATTAGCAAATGTTGTTATTGAATTCGCATCCGTGGCTTTCACACAATCTTTTACTTCACCTGAAAAGAAGAGGAAAAAGAAAAATAGGCATTTGTTAATAGAATTTATTTATTTGTCAATGAGCGCTCATCCAGATAACTGCATGAATGTAACATGTTTACTTACTTTGGTTTACTTTGGTGTTGAGGCTTGAAGCTTCAGCTTATGTGCCCCTCTTTACTGCATTGGATTCGCGTTGGTATGGGCAGTATTTCTGCGGGTGGTGCTTCCAATGATTTTCAAGTTCTGATTTGAACTTATTAATAGATGAGGCATTAATGGCAGTTGTAGGAAGATTATTCCAATTATTTATTCTCCGCACTGAAAATGACATCTGCCTCATCCTGGATTTACAGTGAGGTTTCCTAATTTTGAGCCTGTGTCCTCTTGTTCTGGATTCTTTGATGATTTCAAACATGTCATTCTTCTCTACAGACTCAAATCCATGCATGATTTTGTATATTTGAAGAAGATCAGCCCTCTGTCTACGGTATTCTAGTGATGGTAGTTTGAGTGACTTGAGCCTGTCTTCGTAGCTTAGATGTTTCACATCTGAGATGAGTCGTGTAGCTCGTTGTTGGACCTTTTCCAGTAAGTCTTGATCCTTTAGATAAGTTGGTCTCCAGACTGCATTGCAATACTCCAGTGTTGGGCGTACTATGGTCTTGTACAGTTGTAGCATGCCACTGGAACCAAGGGATGAAAACGAACGTTTGATGATTCCCAACTTGATATTGGCTCTTTTGGATACATCAGCTACATGGGCGCAGAAGGACAGATCTGAGTCAAATAATACCCCCAGATCCTTTTCTCCCATTCCTTCATCCGTTGCCACATCTTTTCTCCCGTCAGGGCTTTCCATGGTGTAGGCGAACTTCTTGTTGTTCTTTCCGTAGTGAATCACTTTGCACTTTCCTTCGTTGAACGGAAGCTGCCAGTTACTTGACCACTGAACGATTGCATCCAGATCTTGTTGGAGTAGTTTAGCATCCTCTTCATTGTCTACAACCCTGTACAGTTTTGTGTCGTCGGCAAATAACTTCGCAGTAGAGTTCTGAGCTACAGATGGTAGGTCGTTAATGTAGACATTGAACAAGACAGGGCCTAGGACACTTCCTTGCGGTATGCCACTTGTTACTTCGCTGGTTTCTGAAGTCTTCCCATTCACCACCACTCGTTGACTGCGGCCTGTCAAGTACTTCTCAATCCACTTGATAAGACATCCTCCAATGCCGTTTGCTCTAATCTTGGTAAGTAGACGCTGGTGTGGCACACTGTCAAATGCTTTACGGAAGTCCAAGTATAGGCAATCTATTCCATGGCCATCATCAAGAATCTTGGTCCACTGCTCAAGGACGACAGTCAATTGGGTTGAACAGGATCTGCCACTGCGAAAGCCGTACTGGTTATCGGTGAATAGGTGATTGAGTTCTAGGTGTTGGATCATCTTGCTTGATGGATAATGTATGGATAAAGTTCACCCCTTTTCAATGTGTGTAGATGAATGCATGTCACTGTTCACTGTATTGACACATTAGTGTGATGGCTGCATATAGGTGCCAGGAGATGAGATTTTGCTGATTAAACCAACAAATAGCCGCTTACGTGACCTAGTGTAGCGCAGCTGACAGGAAATGAAAATGATCAGTTGGAATTACCTTTTCCACATCACACCATTACATAAATGTAGTGCGAAAAACATTGTACATTCCATTTACAATTTCCTACATTTGTAGAACTAGTATAGGAGGCACGATCACTCATAATGGCTCAAAGGATCACGAGCAGCCATCAGATGCTTGTCGTCATGACGACGTACCTGGTCTTGGTCACCATCTTGCAGCCTGCATCGGGAGACACGAGGAGAGGGGTTGCTGACCAGTTAGCGGGTTATGCCGAGTTCGTTAAAATGAACAGACACGATATGCAGCTGTCGGCCGAGCCGCCAGACATGGGACTGATTTCGGCAGCATGCTTGGCTGATCTGTTTGGACTGATGTCCGCATCTGAAGAAACTATTCAAAGTAAGTGTAGGATTACTCAGCTATGCTAAAAATGAACTTTGTTGCCTTTTTGCCCTGTCAGGCAAGTAAAACAAGATTGTTCACATTCTATTGGCCCGAAACTGAATCTGGTGGCCCCAAACAAAGAAAAGCATTAACAATTCTGTTTTATTTACTGCCCAAGTGCCCATTCATATCAGGGCAGTGGGAATAATCATTTATAAAATTTGGTGGCCCAAAGCTAATTTTTTTTTTTGGGGGGGGGGGGGGGGGGGGCCCCGGGCCAGTGGGACTGTTCAAATTTCGAGCATATATACTTCTGAATGCATGCACGAGTACAAGTTTTACAATGATAAGCAACGTGAGCAGTCTTCCCTTGTAAAAAAGTACTGCGAGTACTGCAGAAAAACCGCAGTTGATATTGTATCTCTTTTTGATTGTCTTCCCTCAAGTTCTGGATTCATTCGCCAAGCCTGCATTAGGGATCGTCGCTGGAAACCTGGCGTGGCTTGGTCATTTTGACCAGTGCCTGACCATTAAATGAGATCGCTGTTTCCATGATCAATGACAATAATGACTTATTGATATTGTATACATATCTTGTTATTCTCATTCCTCAGTCCGGGATTCGTTCGGCAAGCCTGCATCTGGAATCCTCGCTGGAAACCTGGCGTGGTTAGGCCATTTTGACCAGTGCATGGCTGTGGAGGAGTATCGTCACTGCCTGGTGAGACTAGCTGTCAACTTGACCGCAGTACTGGGCGCCAACGCGGTAAGAAAATCTTTCATGAGGCATTGTTATGAAATTTACACCTTATTTCATATAGGGAGATTGCATGACCAGAAATATATATATGATATAAATTAAAATTTGCAAATTTTGACCTGTGCATGGCTGTCGAAGAGTATCGTCACTTCCTGGTTGGAATAGCTGCCAATTTGACCGCAGTACTGGGCACCAACGTGCAGGGTAGCTTCTAGATGCTCTACTCATACACATGAAGTTCAAATTCTAGTTAATTTTTTTGGTTGAAATATGGAAATTTGTTTATGTGACATGCACAATATGGGAAATACAAAGTATTAGGAGATGAGGAGGATCGATGTAAGAATTTCTCTTAAATTCAAGTATTTTTCTTCTCTTTCGTTCCCTTTTCTTTGTTTTTAACAGGGCGATGACAATATTAGCCATTGACTTTGATGTAAATCATATACTGTTGTTGTTTCATTATTATCCAGGTTCTACCCATACAGTGGGGAGTGTGTGTCCCAGAGACTTGCAATGGGACGGATGTGAGAAACGCCCTGGAATTACTACTTGGTGAGACTTTAAAGATCCTAGTCCGCCTTTTGCAAGACAAAATTCAAAAGCTGCGAGATTATTGTCCCATAAGAATCAAGTATGCATAAACTGTGAATAGATGTACTATTCACTTTCAAGGCTCAACAACAGCACTTGCCCGGGGCAAGTAAGAATTGATGTCGGGCAAGTAAAATTTCATGAATAGTCTAGTTTACTTGCCAGATCGGGCAAATAGCATATCTGTTTAACTAACAAGCAACAAATTTGCATACAGATTGAGCATAATCAATTTTTCTTTTGTTTCACATAAAATGTTGTTTTTTTGTTTTTTTTGGGGGGGGGGGGGGGGGGGAAGTAACCCTTCTGCTTGGCCATGTGGAAATTTATGACTTTACTCGCCTGAATGGGCAAGTAGAAAACAAAGTTAGTGTGTGGAGGCTATAATATATCTTATATAATTCATGAACAATGAATAGGACCATATTTCTCCTAGATAGACATCCGTTTACCGGTTAAAGTTGATTTGGGTGCAACTCACATTTATGACTAGTTGTCTATAGAATGATTTAGACACTCTTTAACACTTTGAGTGCCAGGGCTTTTAATGCTATATGGCATTTGTGTGTATCGTGTATGTAACTCGCAAAAATGCGAGCTTGGCACTCAAGGTGTTAATAACTTCAAAGCATTTTGCACATTGCACCTTAGCTCAATAGAATTTGTGATCTATTCTCCTTTAGCACTGTGGTAGGTGATGGGCTTGCATTTATGACCTTCTTTTTTGTGCAGTGCATAATGTTTTCAAACATTTTTGCCCATTCGACTGTTGGACAATAGAATGATGTGATTTTCTTTATACCCCCGTCACATATAGCTACGCTCTCGCGCCGCTCCTAATCCCCATTCATAAAATTGCTACGCTCATAATCCCCATTCATAAATTTGGCAGTGGGAGGCGAAGCATTGTCCGAACGATGATTAAATGACGAATGAATGGGAGGATTATCGCACATAGGTGAAAAGGATAGCCTCTCATGCATGGCTCCCTAAACAAAAGAGTAGAACGCCAAAGACTCACGACCGCTTTCGAGCGCTTTCGACATGTCCAAACCTTAAAAAGCGGTCGTGGGTCGGTCGTGGGTCTTTTGCCGACCTAGTCTTTTGTTCAGCGAGCTATTGTCTGTGCATTCATGGAAGGATATCTATTGACACATGTGAGATAATCTTCCCATTCAGATCCTCATTGGACAAAAGACATTTTGCAGATACATTCCAGTGATTGTGATCAGCTATTGTCTAGATCGTGGCTAGAGCGTGGCTCTAGTCTGACGCCGCCATTACTTAGTGCAGTTTAAGCCTATGACAAATAGCTAGTCAAATAGCCATCAAACATTCCTGCATAATTGTGCGGCACCTGATGACAAAAGATAATAATGTGCCTCTCAGGATGCCTAAATACACAACATTCTTTAAATGTTATATTGCTACTACTACATTATTCCCTCATTATTATGTTTTGTATCTTCTGTTTTTGTTTCTATTTCCTAGACATTCTTGGTGTGGAAGGGCTCTCTCTCTCCTCCATAGATGGCTCAGAAGTGTACTGCACAGACAAACCCAACACAGACTTTGATGCTGGCTTCATCGCTACTTGGTAAGGATGAGTATAGATGAGTATACTATAACAAAAATTAATTAACACTCTTGAGTGTTTAATTTTCTATGGCATATGTGTGTATTGTAACTTGCAACAATACAAGCTTGGCACTCAATGAGTTAAATCAAAACAGTTAACTTGATGGGGTAAATGAGGAAGGATGAGTATATACTGTTAAACTAGTGTATGGTGACCACCAAGGGAAAAAGGAAATTGGCCACTGTAGACAGGTGACCTCTATAGACAGGTTCAATAACACGAAGGCAGACTAGAAGGCAGACTTGATGGGAAAAGACCAAGAGGAAGGAAGCGGCTATTGCTCCTTGACTCAGTGACACAAGGACCATATATGCACATTTTAACGAAAGATCACTTAGGAGAGAATTATTAAACTTACTAAAATTATTAAACCTACTAAAATTACTATCCAATAATGCTCTAATACCAACAAAAATATGCTTCAACAATATTTTTGTCAATCGCTTTTCTTTTTATAGCACATTTATCAGCCTACTAGCAGCACTAGCTATATTGGGGTCAGTCGTGGATTACTATCAAAATAGACCCACAACCATCGTTGACAATTACAGCAGTGGGAGGTGGTTCAGTATTGAGAACAGCCCTACCCCTGTGGAGGCTGACGGTCATCGTCATGGAGACGGGAGATCAGCAGGATATAGTGATGTGGAGGAGAATGTGTATGCAGAGTTGGGCCCAGGAGATTGCGAAGACTCAGAGGTGAGAGAGATGTTTCCTTTGTTTGTTAGCTCATCCGGCCTGAACGGCCCGATGAGCTTATGCCATGGTGTGGCGTCCGTCGTCCGTCCGTCCGTCCGTCCACAGTTTTCAAAATGCTTCTTCTTCGTTATTTTTCAACCGATTTTGATTCTGATTGTTTCATAAGATAGGGCTAGGAGGGGGATTTAAAACTTCTACACAGAATCGTGAAATTCATTATCTATGGTAATTTATGCAAATTTATTTGAAATCACAAAAAATGCTTCTTCATTTCTCGACCGATTTTGATTTGGTTTGCTTTATCTGGTAGAGCTAACTTTGGTACACTAAACTTCTACACAGAATTTAGAAATTTTTCTCCGTTAATTAATTATGGTAATTTTGTATTTATTTATTTTTTTTAATTTATTTATTTATTTATTTATTATTATTATTTTTTTTTAATTATTATATTTATTTTTTTTATTTTTTTTATTATTATTTGTATTTTTATTTTTTTTATTTGTATTTGTTTTTTTATTTCATTTATTTTTTTAAAATTTATTTATTTTATTTTTTTATTTTATTATTTTTTTTTCTTCCCATGTCCCTTCCAGGGCATCAAATATATATTTTTTTCACTCTAATTTTTATTTTTTAAAACATTTTTATGTCCCTTCCAGGGCATCAAATTTTTATTTTTTGACCAGTTGAAAAGTGTACCACATGAAATTTGCGATATTTGATGTTGCGAGATGCCGGATGAGCGCTACGTCATTGACGTTCTGGTTGTTATTTTTGTACTGTTTGAAATTCAGGTTCCATATTACTTGCAAATTAAATCAACAAGTGCATCTATGACTGACCTAATAACACATGATTCTCTTTCAAACATGAATTGTACTTAGCCGTTGAGTGTTTTAAAGGGATAGTTGAGTTCTGGTAAGGAGAGTACAGTTTTGGTGAAACTGAATTTTAGTAACCAAAACCTGCATCATTACATTACAAACTAATAGTTATAACTAGAAAGGAACACAAAATTACAAATGACGTAGTAAAGATCATGTTATCATTCAAAAAGAGCCGTTAAAACGTAAGAGGGCGCTCTCTAAACACTCATCGGTTTCAACCATTTTGAATAAAATATTGTGCATGTGATGCTTTGTTGAAATAGTGATTAGATAGAGACCAACAACTATTTAAATACCTATTTTGTAACTTTTTGAAAAGAGGAAGCATTTTTTTGAATTTTTAACGGCTGGTTCTCTAATAAACCTGGAGCCCCAGGTTTATTACAAATTGTTATATTTATGGATATTTCAGCCGTCTCTGAACCGATTTTGATCAAACAAAGATGATTTTATTATTTAAATATTATGCTCTTTCAAATTTTACACTCAGTTTTTCATTACCTCACACAAAAATAAGTAGTCTAGCGCCCTCTCTACCAAAACTCAACTATCCCTTTAATGTCACAAGTTTGCACAAAAATTTGGCAATCAATTTTGCAGTGCGCATCTAATTTTCAGCATGCATTGCAAAATTGCAATAGCAATTATAGTATGCTCAAACTTTTATGTCACTCTGTTTTGTGTGTGCATGAACATGCCTTTTAAATGATTATGAAGTTAGATACAACAACTATTTAAAAAGTTGCGTACAAATGAATGGGAAATTTAGTGGGCTGACTTCAATGTCACTGATTTCAGCGTTAAAAATGAAAGGGTTTCGAAAAACTAGACAAAATAAATCATAGACATTGAATAATCTCAAAACAAAAACATGTTCATTATACTACAGAATATTCTGAATTAAGTGGTATGAGAATCATTACGAAAATCAGTATATTTCTGTTCAAAATGTTTTGAACTTCGATACTCCCATCATTCATATCATCAACTTCATATTCCTGACAAAAGTATCATTCTTTTTTTCTTTTGCAGATAAATACCACGTCCAATTCGCCGGCAAAGAAACCTTCTGAGAACTCACCTCTGCTTGCAGAGGAAACAACACCGGCATCAGAAACTAAACCAAGTAAGTATGCAGCAAGATTTAATGTATACAAATTAAATCTAAATGTTCTGTTGTGAATTTGCAGACAGCTAATTGACATTGATTTTCTCTTTACTCTTTACATGTGTTAGGTTGCAACATTTGTTTAATGAAATTGCATATCAAAACTATTTTGAAAAAATCTGAAATTCAAATTGGAATGTCAATTGATCAATGTTGTTCTTTTCTAAGCTTATGAATATTGTTTCAATCGATTTTTGCTATTAAACATTCTGTGTGAAGTTCTTTATTATCTAGTATCTCTATTTATGATGCTTAACACACTTCTGTTGATTGTTGCTTGAATTGCATTTGAAATTTAATTTATTGAAATGACATTTATTTAATAAGTTTGCAAAGCAGCTAGGAGAAGCCATTTGAGTCATCAGCAATCGATAGAAGATGCATGAATCTCGGCGACACCTTTATAACGATGTCTCGGTCAAAAGCATTGGGTATGTTCTCACAATAACAATACGTAGAATTACTACTGCAATTAATTCCCTCTTTGTACAGATGCTTTGTTTGCTTTCTGCTCTGTTTTGCCATCTTTTGCAACCTTCTTTAGTTCTTGGGAACGAAGATCTCATACCTCAACAGCTTGGGAGTCATCTGGATTTGGCTTATATTCTTATTGAGAATGTTGTTTATTATACATGACATTTAATATTTATCTGAATTAATTTTCTTTGCAGTTGCTTTGGGGGGATTTCTGCTTTGTTTTGCCATCCTGCAACCTTCCCAAGCTCCTACAGACCGAGACTGTCCAGGCTAAGGGTGGGATACCGTCATTACCGTGTCTCAATGGGATCCAATTTATCAGCACTTTTATTCACTTTTATTCACGACCCTGCATAGGGCATCACAGAGATTGTTCATAATGCACGACATACATTTGTACTATTCATCTGAATCTTATTTTTCTGCTTAGGTGCATGGGTCCGCTTTCTGCTCTGTTTTGCCATTTCCTGCAACCTTCCCAAGATCCTGGGCACGAAGCAAGCTAAGGGAGGGGTCCCTTGCCTCAACGGGATCCGGGTCATCAGCATATCCTGGGTCATCCTAGGTCACACGCCCTTGGTGACCCTATATCCCATGGCGAATGGTAGGTAGTAATTAATTCCTTAACGGTGACTAACATTTTCTGTGCAGGTGCTTTTGCGCTGTTTCTGCTCTGTTTTGCCATCTCACGCAACCTTCCTAAGATCCTGGGCACCAAGCAGACTAAGGGAGGGATTCCATGCCTCAATGGCATTCGAGTCATCAGCATTTCATGGGTCATTCTTGGTCACACGCTTGCAATGACTAGGGCCTAACCGATCATCGGATCGGGCCGATATTTGGCCACATCGGCAAAACATCGGATCGGCAATATTTTGATAAATCGGCCGATGCGCTACCGATTCACTTAAAAGAAGTGAAATTTGCAAAATCGGAAATGAAAAAACAGAATTTAGAAAATTGTCCATGTATGTATTTTACCGTATGAGTGGTTATTTCCGCAAAATCATTGATTTGTTTGACAAATTTACGGACAAAAATTGAACAGAATTCAACAATTTGCCCATCCGTGGAACGTAACCGGTATACGGAACACGCACAGATCGGCCCCCCAGAGCTTTGGGTGCCACGCAGAGCTGGGTTATGCATTGCACTAGAAAATGCTAGTGCCGCTGCTGCCTTGCACAAGCCGAAAAAGAATAAAAATTAAAGATTCATTGAACCTACGCCAGACGATCGGTTAATTTACTTACATGTTCACATGGTTTTTTAAACATATCCAAGCAGGGGCGTAAATCCGTACAGAGGAGTGGGGGGATGCTCGGCGATAGCCATCACATACTAGCACAAGCACAAGCCCAAAATAATTTACGCACACGCGCGCGATCGCGCCCGGGGGGGGGGGGGGGGGTACTCAGATTATAGTCGGACGGGGGTGTGTGGCTGAGACCTCCGAACCCATACCCACATCCACGGGTCCTTTTGCTGTAAATAGATACCCATGTCTAAGGATTTTTTGTAAAAAAATGGACCCATGTCTAAGGATTTTTTGCGCAAAATTGGACCCATGTCTAAGGATTTCGAACTTTAAAGGGTGACTAAATTAAAAAAATTAAAGACTTTGGTTGATCTATAATAATTAATACATCACATATCTGTTGACTATTTGATGTACATTTTTGTCATATTTTTTATATTATTTTTTCTATTACTTTTTTCTACCTGCTCAGCTTCACCCCTAAAAAAAACCGGCCAGAAGCTATTGACTTCTGTGACATCATAATACCATTCAACCATCAGTCAGCTAGATGAACAAAAGTTATTGGTATGTCCACTGATCACCTATTTACAATAGCATTGTATGTTTTATACAATGCCCACTCACCATGAAAAGAAGGGTTTCAATGAAAACATCCAACGCTAATGCAATAAGGTACTTAGTGGGTGAGAACATATCTTTTGTTTATGTTTATCTAGCTGATCGATGGTTGAATGGTATTGTGATGTCACAGAAGTCAATAGCTTCTGGTTTTTTTAGGGGTGGATCTTAGCAGGTAGAATAAAAATAATAGAAAAAATAATATAAAAAATATGACAAAAATGTACATCAAATAGTCAACAGATATGTGATGTATTCATTATTATAGATCAACCAAAGTCTTTAAATTTTTTTAATTTAGTCACTCTTTAAATATTACATTTTAGCTGTTAAACAATGGGCAATCATTTGCAGTTTCTTGATAATTTCTTTATTAGGTATGATATATTATGAAGGGTAATATAATGTATAAACACCCGAGGTTGTGAAATATATGTGAGCGAGCGGAGCGAGCTTGAAAATTTTAGCAATTTAACAGCGGAAAATTGCCATTTGTTTAAATATAATTGTATGGCGTTATTAAAGGTAATATACAAACACCCGAGGTTGTGAAATATTATATATGCGAACGAGCGGAGCGAGCTTGAAAATATTATTTCAGCAATTTCACAGCGGAAAATTGCCATTTGTTTCATTATAATTGTATGGCGTTATATGAAAGGTAATATAAACACCCGAGGTTGTGAAATATTATATATGCGAGCGAGCGGAGCGAGCTTGAAAATATTATTTCAGCAATTTCACAGCGGAAAATTGCCATTTGTTTCATTATAATTGTATGGGTATATTCGTTTTTATTACTTATGATATGGCGTTATGAAGGGTAACACCCGAGGTTGTGAAATATATGCGAGCGAGCTTGAACATTTTAGCGATTTCACAGCGGAAAATTGCCATTTGGTTCAATAATGGTTCGTTTTATTGCTTATGATATGGCGTTTATAATGAAGGGTAATATCATCCGAGGTCGTTAAATATTACGTATGCAAGCGAGTGGAGCGAGCTTGAAATTTTTAGCAATTTCACAGCGGAAAATTACCATTTGTTTCAATTTAATTGTATGGGTATATTCATTTTATTGCATATGATATGGCGTTATGAAGGGTAATATAATTATAAACATCCGAGGTTGTTAAATATTACGTATGCAAGAGAGCGAGCGGAGCGAGCTTGAAAATTTTAGCAATTTAACAGCGGAAAATTGCCATTTGTTTCAACATTATTGTATGGTATATTCGTCTTATTACTTATGATATGGCGTTATGAAGGGTAATATATAAACATCCGAGGTTGTTAAATATAACGTATGTTTACAATTTTTTGCAATTTCACAGCAGAAAATTGCCATTTGTTTCAATATAATTGTATGAGTATATTCATTTTATTGCATATGATATGGCGTTATGAAGGGTAATATAATTATAAACATCCGAGGTTGTTAAATATTACGTATGCAAGCGAGCGAGCGGAGCGAGCTTGAAAATTTCAACAATTTCACAGCGGAAAATTGCCATTTGTTTCAATATAATTGTATGGGTATATTCGTCTTATTACTTATGATATGGCATTATGAAGGGTAATATATAAACATCCGAGGTTGTTAAATATTACGTATGCAAGCGAGCGGAGCGAGTTTGAAATTTTTAGCAATTTCACAGCGGAAAATCCCAAAATCCCGGAGAAAACGAGGGAGAAAAGAGGGGAAAGGAATAAATGAAAAAAGGGACCCATGTCTCATTTTTTTTTTACAAAATGGGACCCATGTCTAAGGATTTTTTTTATGAAAAGGGGACTAGATAAGAGACAAACGGCCACTGTTAGTCTGGAACTCGCCTGGTCTTGACCTTCAGTCTTCATCTATTCTTCTGGCGCATTTTACGTCTGGGCTATACTAACAAAAAATTATTCTGAAGTTTATGAAGCGCTTGTTCGGGCACTTCGCGCAACTACTCTTTAATGATCGTGACATACTGTATACGTGTAGGCTATTAAGCAAATAATTACCGTTGGTGAAGGCGATGGGACAATCTATCACTTCCGAGGCGAGCTGGATGTAGCTATCTTTCCGAAGCGAAGCTGAGGAAAGATAGCGTATACATTCAGATCGCCGAGGAAGTGATAGTTTGCCATCGCCTGAAACCAAAAGGTGATTATTTGCTTTATATTCCACATCGAACTTAGATCTAGTCTAGTAGTACTAAGTAATAATGTACAAGTAGTAGTGTAAGCAGGCCTACCCCTAGTCTATTCTAAGTACTCTAATGCCCGGCGCAGACAGAGCCGACTCGACTGGTTCACATCGAACTTAGATCTAGTCTCGTAGTACTACTACTGTACTAGTACTGTAGTCTAAGCAGGCCTACCCCTAGACTAGTCTACTCTAAGTACTCAGAATGCCCGGCGAAGACAGAGCCGACTCGACTGGTTGTCATTCCGATCGGCTCAGTTTTCAGTGCCTCGCGACACACATTTTGCCAGTCGAGAGACAGTCGGATGCCAGTTGGGGCCGATTCAACACGATAAATCTGCTCCGACCGACCAGGCCAAACTCTAGCCTGATTAAAGCCAGTCGGATCGGGTCGAGTCGGCTCTGTCTGCGCCGGGCTTAAGTCTAACTTCTAAGTCTAAGTACTGTTAGTTACTACTAGGTTTGATCTACTTACCAACAATGACTTGTTATTCCAATTTCGGTAACAGGGTAATTCCAAAAGCTAACACGCGAAATGTAAACTCCAAAAAAACAGTTCAAAAGTCAACAAACGCGAAAATAGAGTCTCCCCAACACTTGGTCTAGCGCTTTCAAGTCCACGTCAGAGTATATCCCCTAATGAAGTGTAAATAAATGTTGTGAAATTTGTTGCTATAATCTTGGAAACATTTTTTTATTTGGTCTTAATACATTACTGATGAGAAAAAGTGATGTTTCCATTTTTTATTTTTGGTCCCAGGGTGCATTTTGGCGATTTTAAAGATAATTAGCTAATTTGCATATTTGTGAAATAAGGTCAGGGGTCATTTTCTATCTAGGAATAGTACAATATTGATAAAAACTAGTATTCTAGGGTATTTTGGGGCAAGGATTCCATTTCCGGTGCTCGTTTGTAAGTGGTGTATGGGAAACACTCTGAAATCCAAGATGGCTGCCCCTAATTTGCATATTTATGAATATTATTGATTTTCAGTGGCTACAGCCCCTAATAAGCAATCATTCCGGATTATTATTTGTCAGTTATGTTCTAAGTATGCATTTAAGATATCAGAGATGAGTTGCCATCGTGGCAACCTCTAGCAATGCATATTATTTGCATAATTATGTATTTTACCAAATTTGCATATTCCCCAAAATCGAGTATATTGGGAACCCGGCAAGTAAAAAAGACAAGTAATACCACTTTTCCAAGGTTTTGGGGGGCAGCAGATCCATTTTTGATACTTATTTACCTGTATCACCATGGCATCCATCTCAAATCCAAGATGACTGCTCCCTAAATTACACATGTTATCATACACGACTATATTATTTCGGTTATATTAGATTGATATTATAATGTTTTGACTTTTAATTATTGGAATGAGCAACTAGAATATTTGAATCACAATGTAGTTGTTTGCTTACAGTAAGCAAATCATACTTTTATCAATTAAATGCCGTTTAAGTAGCAAATAGCATTATTTACTTTAAAATGACAATCGCGGCCATCTTGAATTTATGTGGGTTGCCGAGGTGATACAGGTAAATAAGTATCATGAATGGATTCGTTGCCCCCTAAAACCTTGGAAAAGTGGTATTACTTGTCTTTTTTACTTGCCGGGTTCCCAATATGCTCGATTTAGGGGAATATGCAAATTAGGTAAAATACATATTTATGCAAATAATATGCATTGCTAGAGGTTGCCATGATGTTAACTCATCTTTGATATCTTAAATACATACTTAGAACATAACTGACAAATAATAATCCGGAATTATTGCTTATTAGGGGCTGTAGCCACTGAAAATCAATAATATTCATAAATATGCAAATTAGGGGAAGCCATCTTTGATTTCAGAGTGTTTCCCATACAGCACTTACAAACGAGCACCGGAAATGGAATCCTTGCCTCAAAATACCCTAGAATACTAGTTTTTATCAATATTGTACTATTCCTAGATAGAAAATGACCCCTGACCTTATTTCACAAATATGCAAATTAGCTAATTATCTTTAAAATCGCCAAAATGCACCCTGGGACCAAAAATAAAAAATGGAAACATCACTTTTTCTCATCAGTAATGTATTTAGACCAAATTAAAAACTGTTTCCAAGATTATAGCAAAAAAAATTGCTGCTTTACATAACCTGATAGACTATCAGACAATTCGTTAAAAAGTATGCTTCCAGCATCGCAATAATCTTGGAACACTTTCAGGCTGAACTTAAGTTGTCGCTTGGTATTTTTACTTTCACTCTCAAGCAAAAAAGTGTCCATTTCAGCTTCGTTAAAGAGCTCAAATCTTACGTCTGTGGCCGCCATAGTAGAGCAACAGAACAAGCAATTAACAGCAAACGGTGCATGTATGTAATGCATGTACAATACACATACAGTGCACTGTGCAGTGCAGTGTACTAGTATCTCCGTATACCGTATGCATGCACAACGAATACAATTCGCGCGCATAGAGTTATCGCGCAAGTACTGAATTTGAGTGGCCACACACTCCACGTTAAATTCAATGCAACCGCGGAGTGTAGATAGTACTTTACCAATTATCTAGTGAGTGCAACGCACTTTCGCCCAAGATATCTACACAGTGTAACGAAGTTTTCTTCTCCCATCAATGATGGGCGAAACTATGTTTCATCACGTGATTAACTTTTGACCAATCGTAGAGCAAGATTCTTAGTATGTGGAATATAAACAGTTATAATTACATTTAAAAAACACTAATTTCTCATGCATTATATGCTTTCTTTTTTCTTCTTCTTCTTCCTTCTTTTTTTTTTTTTTATTCATTTTTTTTAATTCTCGGGGGGGGGGGGATGATTTGTACAGGCACCCCCCCCCCCCTCCTTCAAGAGCGGGGGGGGGGGGGGGATGCATCCCCCCCACCCCCCCGGGATTTACGCCCCTGTATCCAAGAATATATGGCAACAAAAATAGCCCCCCAAAAAATGCAAACGAATGCGCGGACTATCTCAGAAGATTCTACCAATATCTCGCTTGAACTTGGAACATAAATTATTTGGCGAACTCCGTTCATTGCCAATTTGCAGACCGCATGGACCACATGTATTAAATGCATACACGTAATCACGTACTTCACATATTGGCAACGTTGAAAATACGGACTTTTTTACTTGCGCCAGTTGCTAGTTATTCTAGATCATCACTATGTGGCCAGTTCTGGCATAATTTTGACCCTTTTGGCATCTGGCATTATGCCTGGCATAATTTTACGAATTCTGGCATAATTTGACTCTTTTTAGCATAATTCTGGTTCGAAGATCCTGGTCTCGGCCTCGGAATTTGTGTAAAAATCCTGGTCTCGCCTCGAAAATTTGGGACTGGACCTGGTCTCGGTCTCAAAAACGTCGAAAATTCTCAGTCTAGGCTTCGAAAAATGTCTTCTACTATACCCCCCCCCCCCCCCCCCCCCGCTTACATGATTCCAAACCAATGAATGGGTCCTGGTCTAGACCTTAACATTTCCTGGTTTCGGTCTAAAAAATGACTCTCGGCTCCAAAAGAGGGTTTGGCATAATTTTTGGCGATTTTGCATAATTTTCGCTGCTCTCAGTCCTAGCATAATTGTATTTTTTTCACTGGCCACGCATCAACTTGTCAAAAACTACACGCAATCGAATCAAGTTTTCGTTCATCTACCTCGGGAAAAAGTAATGTTCTGCTCGTAACAGAGGTAATTCTGTATATTTTGTAATCATAGTTTCCGTAAATATTGTTTCATAAATCAACCGAAGCATCAACGTTTGTTATTTTATTGCCATATAAAAAGATGAATTTAAGCGTAAAACATTGCATTTTTGTAAGTGCTTGCGCAGGTCATGATCGTTATGCACATATTCCCTCTGCTCTCAGCCGGGCCAGCCCGGAGCCTCGCATGCAGAGGAGGCCTTAGCAGATCGCAGCCGCGTAGTAGAAAAAAACAATAGGAAACATAAGGCAACATTTTTGGGGAAAAACATTGGTGCATCGGATCGGATCGGCCGATACGGGGGGGAAAAACATCGGACATCGGATCGGCAGTGAAATCCCGCATCGGTTAGGCCCTAGCAATGACCATATTTTCCATGACTTCAGGTAAGTAGTCATTAACTCCTTTGTAACAGTGATTTAAAACTTCATTGAAATATCCAAAATGAAAAGGAAAAAATACAGCATTATTATGATCAAATAGGAATAGCCAATTATAACCATTACTGTTTTCATCTAGAAAATGAAATAGCTATGCCTAAGAAGATGCAATAGTATCATCTCTTTATAATGCTTCATTACCTCCGCCAACGAAATTGGAGGAGGCTATGTTTTCGGTCCTGTTTGTTTGTTTGTTCGTTCGTCACCAGTCTCCTGCACACAATTACTCAGATATCTCAACCAATTTTTCATAGAAGCTTTGTGTTTATCTAGAATAGAACCCATTCAATTTTCAAGGTCAATAACCCAGGTCGAAATTCCCAGGATTCCCATAGAGACCCATAGGCCTAATGGTTTATATGGGATCATATGGGTTTCTATGGGTCCTATGGGTTTCTATGGGTTTTTATTTTATGGATTTCTGTTGGTCCCATATAAACCCATAGAAACCCATAGGATATTCCTATGGGTTTTCTATGGGTTTCCTATGGGTTTCTATAGGAAATTCGACTTGGGATATAGCAAAAACTGGTAAAAATTACGTCTAACATATTGTTAATAACAACTCAATGTGGACAACAAGAGTTAACTGGATTTCAACCCAATGTGGGTTTTCTTTTATTATGACAAAACAATTGAAATATAAGATAAGGGCGAAATTCTTTCAAAAATTAATACACATTGTCAACATCCTCAAAACTTACTGGACTCTGTTCCAGAATAACAGTATTGGGAAAGTTACTGAAAGTAGACATTATCGGCCAAATTAATTGTGTGGTAAAATCAGAACCACATTATCGTGTACATAAAAATGATAAATTCGGGGGCACTATTAGCCCGACCTAGAACGCTAGCGCTCCGCGCTAGCGTTCACTAGAGTTAGGGTTAGGATAATGTTAACTTAGCCTGGTGCAGACAGAGCCAACTCGCCCAGATCTGACTGGATTTCATTCAGGCTAGAGTTGACTAGAGCCAGTTTATTTCGCTCAGTCAGAGCTGATTCAACATGTTCAGCATCGAATGACCTCTGACTGGCAGCTGACTGAGCTTGCGGCAACGTACTCAGTTAATCAGTCTGAAAACCAGTCGGATCGGGTCGAGTCGGCTAGTATTATACTTTGAATTTATAGCAAATTACTACTGCCAGTATGAAGGTGTATCCCAACTTCGCGCACGAGAATTTCGGATTTTTTCAAAGTGGCTTAGGATCAAGAAAATTACAGTAATCTCAATGAAACAATCATAAATTACCCCTCAAATTCTGAGGATTCGATTAATCTTGAACGATTTCATTTTAAACTCACAATTCGTGGTTATAATGACCCGATTCCGTGGCATGTCATATCAGCAAGAACTTTTTCACAGAGTATGATTGAGTAACCCCCGCATCGGCACACTAACACATTTCCGACAGTTTAAGACTTAAAAATTGTACACATTTCTTGAAATTGTACTCACACATTGAGAAAATAGTGCAGATTCCGATGCGATGATCAGATTTGCGATGTATTAATTATATTTTGAGATAGCGCCTTCGAACGCGCGCATGTTTTTTTGGCTTCACAAGTTCGAAGTGTTTTTAATACCGGCACCCCCTCAACTCTCGTTGACAATGCACGCAACTCCAAATTTCTTGTGCGATGCTAATTTTATTGGCATCATTTCACAAATTTACTCGTAGCGGACGATCTACGCATTATTTCTCCTCAAAATTTCGACCAGTTTAGTTTTTAAGGGTAGCGCGCATCATCACATGCGCGATTTTTCACAACACGCGCAAAAACAAATATTACGCGGTGTGCCGATATTAAAAACAGTGCCGATGTGTAGTACACCTACCATACGGTAGTCGGCATACTTCGCGCGTCAATACATAGGGCACCCTGCCATTGACTTAACACGTATCCCGTGTGGCAAACTGTAACACGCATTTCAATGGCAGTGTGATGATGCAAACATTTTGCGCGCATTAGCATCTTAGCACGCGCAGCGTTGTCAAGCTATCTACGGAGATTGCGCGATCCGAAAGTAAATTTGAAGGGTAGGTTGAATACAGGAGCATTTTGCGCAGCCTTTCGATGACATCAAAATTGTTCTACTGGAACGATTTCCGTTTAATTTGCTTGATTCTTCCTCCTCCATAATTTTATTGAAACACCAAAGAAATTTACAAAAAATGACCACAAAAATATCGCTCTTTATTTGCTATTTTTTTGGTTGATGAGTAATTGATGTGTGCTCTTTCATTTGACATTGAAAATTTCCGTCGCCGTGTCCGTGTTCTAATTTATGCGTATCTCGCCTATGATGCGCGAAGTTGGGATACGCGCGAAGTTAAGAGACCTGTCCATACTGGGTGCCACTTTTTTTTCTTCAATTGAACACTTGTGTATATTCATTGTTAATGCAATGCAGAGCATTACTGTGCTGTGGTCTTAGTTGTGTGTCTGCTCCGGGCTTTTATTTCTATTGATTTGTACCTGTGAGTTTTAAGGGCCCTTGGTTTCAGCCAGGGCAGCTTCAGGCACGCAGCTATTGCCCAGGCGCTGGTCGTACGTCGGTCCAGCAGTCACGGCGGGGGCGGCGTTGGGTGCAGCGCTGTTTGGTGCGTCGTACCGTCGGCCCGGGGGGGGTACTCGGATTATAGATGGACGGGGGTGTGCGGCTGAGACCTCCAAACCCATACCCACATCTAAGGGTCTTTTTGCGAAAAATGGACCCATGCCTAGGATTTTTTTTTCGCCTGCGGCGCATGTTTTGGGTGTATTTCCCGCAAATTTTGCGGTTTTAAATTAGCGAGCGTAGCGAGCTTGAAATTTTTGCAATTTTACATCGGCAAATCCAAAAATCCCGTATAAAAAAGGGGAAATCTGAAAAAAGGGACCCATGTCTAAGGATTTTTTTGATGAAAAGGGGACCCATGTCTAAGGATCTTTCTTGAAAAGGGGACCCATGTCTAAGGATCTTTCTTGAAAAAGTCACCCTTCCCAGCGGCACATCCCCGTATACCCAATATACGTGAGTACCCCCCCGGGGACCGTCGGCTCGATCCTTATGGAAAAACCAGGGGGAAAAAAGGATTAATATATTGTAGAAATGTGTATGCACTGCATTTATGCCTGGTACCGTTATTTGTTATAAAAAGCAAGCATTCTTCTCACCCTTAAATCTTGTATGATGTAGTCCTACAAATTAAGGCACAAAGACGTCAAAGGCAGCTAATCGAAACATGTGCATAATATCGCATGCAATACACACGTAACGTACACCAGCAATACAATTAGTTGTTGTTAAAGACACATTAAGTTTATATTTACCATTTAGACTTTGAAAAACACTAAAGATCTATTGCTAAAGGGCAATTTCAAGCAAACATTGACATAAGCACCCATTTTTCAAATTCGTCGAATCATAACATATTTGGTATCAAATTATACAACTTCAATAGAGGGGACTACGATCACCTTAGAGAAATCCTAGGCAATGTCGATTGGAACAACCACACTGAACACGTAAACTGCAATACAGCATGGGCTTTTACTAAACAAGCAATATTGGATGCAGTTGAAGAGTCTATCCCAAAATGTCCAAACAAGTCCAAGAAGAAGAACATTTATATTAATCGACAAACCTTAGCTCTATCCAGAAGGAAACAACGTGCCTGGAGGACCTACACACATACAGGATCTGTTGGGGACCTTACCAGGTACAAACGTATTAGGAATGATCTCCGTTCCAGCACCAGGAAATTAAGCAGAGACTTTGAGTCAAAGGTGATGGACGATATTAAAGAAAACCCCAAAAGGTTTTGGCAATATGTAAACAGCAAAACTAAAAAGAGAGTAAAAGTTGGTGACCTTATCAAGGATGATGGCAGCTTTGCTTCAGAGGATGGAGAGAAAGCAGAGGTACTGAATTCAGCATTTAAAAGCGTGTTTACTGTCGAGGACACAACAAACATGCCACCTTTCGAACAAGTATGGAAAGGAGCACCTCTGAACAACATAGAGATAACAACAGAGAATGTCCGGAAGAAGCTTAACGAACTTAATCCGAGCAAATCACCAGGACCAGATGGGATCCATCCCAGAGTCCTGAAGGAGGCCCAAGAAGCTCTTGCCTTTCCGCTAGCTGTGATCTTCAAGAAATCATTAGATGAAGGCTTTGTACCGGAAGACTGGAAACTTGCTGACATAACCCCGATACATAAGGAAGGCACTAAAAGGGATCCTTTTAACTACAGACCTATAAGTTTAACTTCAATAGTGGTGAAGATCCTTGAATCTTTAATCCGTGACATTATCATTCCACACATGATTAGAAACAATCTACTATCGGATGAACAACACGGTTTTTGTCCAGGGAAATCATGTAACACCCAGCTACTCTGGCAGCTCGAGGACTGGACACGTCTCCTAGATGAGGGAAAATCACTGGATGTAATATACTTAGACTTCCGTAAAGCGTTCGATGCTGTTCCCCATCGCCGGCTGATGCAGAAGGTCAAGGCATATGGAATAGACGGCTCGCTCCTCACCTGGTTGAAAAACTTTCTAACGCACAGACAGCAGCGTGTTGCAATCAATGATAGCAAATCAACCTGGACAGAAGTGCAGAGTGGAATACCGCAGGGGAGTGTGCTGGGTCCAGTCATGTTCCTTCTCTTCATTAATGACTTACCCAAAATAATCGACAGTCACGTGCTCCTATATGCTGACGACTCCAAGATATACGGCACAGCAGACACTGAGGACGAAACATCATTATTACAAGCTGACCTTAACAAAGCACTCGAGTGGTCAAGAACATGGCAGCTATCTTTCAACGACACAAAATGTAAAGTGCTTCATCTTGGAAGAAGGAACATTAACCAAGACTACTTAATGGGAGAGTCGCCTCTGCACCAAACCTCGGAGGAAACAGACCTTGGAATCATCATCGATAGCAACCTCACCTTTCAGAAGCACATCGCAGTTCAAGTGAACAAAGGCTATCGTACCCTTGGTCTAATCAAACGAACATTTTCACACATTGACAAGTTCACAATTACGGTTCTAATCACATCATTAGTCCGCCCTCTTCTCGAATATGGACAGTCAGCGTGGCACCCACAGTTCATCGGAGACATCGATAAAATAGAAAGAGTTCAGAGAAGAGCGACCAAATCGGTACATGAAATTAGACATCTCACTTACGAGGAAAGACTTCGAGCACTGGACCTTCATTCGCTCTTCTACAGACGAAGGCGAGGCGACATGATCCAGGTATTCAGAATTCTACGCAGCCTTGATAATGTAGCGTCAGATCATTTCTTTACTCGCAACGACTACCCGTCTACGAGGGGCCACACACTGAAGCTATTTCACCCAAGATGCCGGCTAAACATCAGACTAAACTTTTTTAGTCTAAGGATAATAAATGATTGGAATAACCTCCCCGAAGATGTTATTGCTGCACCATCAGTTGACGTTTTTAAAAGAAAATTGGACCAATTTTGGTGGGAAGAAAGATTCAATTTGCACTGAAGTCCGCCTCACACGCAACACCCAAATGCAGTTATTATATTATAGTATAGTACAAATTCAGCCGCACCAACCCAACCTATATGCAACGACCGGAAGAACTACAGGACACAACCTATCCTTCCGTACAGATGATGATGATGATGATGATGATGATAAAGCTTAAAGATTAAACTATTCAGAAATGCATTTTGTTCAAAACAAATTTTGGCGTAAACTATTATTTCATAGGAATTAATTAGCATAAATTAATTTTCAATTATTTTCACAAAATATACTTGTATATATTAAGCTTAAAAGAGCTGCAAAAATAGGTTTTCATAAAATTTTCTTTCAGTGTTGGTAAGAACATTACTTCAATTTATCAGATAAATATCTATTTCGGCATTTTCGCTCTTTGTTCTGCTTCAGTGACTGTTTCATTTATAGTCATCTATATGTCACGCTGTTACCCTAAAAACAGGTATTTTTAATATTTCTGGAAAAATATGAATGGGAATGAAATTATTTGTTGTTTCTTCTTCATTCACCCATAGGGCTATATTATGGATGCTAAATAGCAGCATTATCTTTTACCACTAATTAATCTAAGCAATATCAATTTGGTCACGCTGTTACTTTTTGGGTAACAGGGTGACGCAACCTACTTTTTTTTGGCAATATCTCAAGAATTGTTGGATGGATTCTGTTCAAACTTTGTACAAGACATGTATTCAGAGGTATGGATTATCTGATACATTTTGGGGCCATGAGGTCAAAGGTCAAAGGTCACAGCTAATTAATATGCAAACAATATTATTCTCAAGATATTTCAAGAATCCTTGAAGGATGACATGATAATTAATACTGGTATGCGTTCAGTGAAGTAGATGACCTGATTATAGAATTTGGTCATGGGGTCAAAGGTCAACAGGTCAAATTATTGTAGTTTATTTTTTATCTCACAAAAAAATGCCAGAATTAATGTTAGAAAGAGTACTGTAGATAAAAGAAAATTCTATGAATATGTTTGGAGCACAGGTCAAAGGTCACTCAGATAATTACCAATTCAAACACAAATACTTACTGACATTGAAATCATGTTACATGAAACAAATCACTTGTAGATATGCACTGTGCCACATAAAATTAAACATTTGTATGCTAATTTGAGAAATAAGGTCAAAGGTCAGATGTCAAAGGTCTAATATTTCATTGTTGCGATTAAGTTTGTATTTTGGGTTTGATATTTGATGGTTCCTCAAACTAAATTCTGAAAAAGATAAGAATTTCAGTTTTGTCCAAAAACATTTTTGATCAATAGAGGGCGCTAGGCTGCAAATATGTGTCATGCAAACCATCATTTCAGAGCATCTGGGTTATATTACCCATTCATCTAGTTCTGTATAGATTCTGGATGACTACATCAAAATGATATAATCTTATTCATCTCATCAATATCTCCCATATATATAACATGTACAATTCAGAGGTCACGCTGTTACCGTCACGCTGTTACCGTGCACAGATACGTTTATGATATCATACAAATTATTTACTATGAACATTGGATTTTTTCTACATTTTTATTTGGATGTTCTAGCTTGATGTCTAGTACAAAGAATCAATGTGACAAAATTGCAAAATGTTCCTGTAGTTTGCTTAGTTTCTTACCATGTAAGAAACCCATGTCTTTTTGCCGTCACGCTGTTACCGCAGATATTGATATTCATAATTCATAATTTAGTGGGAATTTTGATTTTCTTTCCTATTGTAAATAATTAGTAGGATAGTGGTAACAGATGCATATCAAAATTTGGTTCTGGACATTTTTATTTTGTGAGTTATTTAGACTTTCATCGTGAGAAACACCCTCCTACCGTCACGCTGTTACCTTGGAATTGCCCTAAATTAGAATTCTCACACTTGGATTTGTTCTAATTTGTGAATGGGTCTCTCTGTCATGGCATATATCCACATAAAGATTGAAAATAAAATCGGTGCAGAAAACATTAATAAAATGTGCTTTAAACAGAGACTAGCAATTTATTGTAAGTCAGATCATGTGTTCTATATGTTTCTATATGTGCAATATTATTATTTTAAACACGCAAATGGTCTGACTTACAGTTAATTGTAACTTACAATCGATTGTAAAAGCCACAAACCCCTCCTCCCTCCCTCCACCCCCCCCCCCCGTGCCCCCACAAAAAAAAACAAGATATAGGCCTATAGTGGAAAACATTTCTATCATAAGGTAATAGAATGCAGCAATTGGGGGGGGGGGGGGGGGGGGAGACGTGAGTCTATTTAGCTAAATAGCCTATGTCATACCGGCAAAATAAGACGGACTTGTGCTATTTAGTTACAAGGATCGATCAAATCGAAGAGTATAATATGTACAGTCAAACCTGCGTATAGTGACCACCAAGGGGAAGTTAGGGTTAGGGAAAACTGTATCCATTGTTGGCTGCTTTATAAACGGGTGGCCACTAAGACAGACTAGTTCCATAAACTGCAAGGATATTTAGATTGACAAAGCAAACAAGAAGATACGGGAAGTAGCGAAATACCATTCTGGTATCACTATAGCCAAGTTAGACAAATTCTTGTTGATCATTATATCATCACTTAAAGAAATTACGTTTGTAGTTTGTATAATTATCCATCCATCCATCCATCCATCCATCCATCCATCTATCTACCTATATTATATATATATATCTCTATCTATCCTTACATCACTGAACGACCATGTTGTGTCGCAAATTGAGTTTCTCTGTTATCAGCTGAAATAGTCCAATTTAGACAAAAGTATGAGATTCAGGATGTTTGTATTTCCAAGTTGAAGGTATCTTAATCTTCTATGAAAATTTGACTGTCAGAAACCATGTTAAAGTATGTTTTGTATCGAATACAAATTATCAGATTACAGCGCTTGACACCTATTTTTGTGGCCCGTTTCTCCCTTGTTTTAAAACTGCTTCAGCCATTTCCAGATCTTTGGCTCTCATTTCTAGCCTTCTCTGAATATGACAAATTATATACCATTTTTTAAAGGTAGTGAATGCTATGTCATGCTGTGAAAATCAGCATAATCATTTTCCAAGAATTGTTGCATTATATAATTACTTTAAGTATTATAATCATCAGTAATCATTGTATACAGTAGTTGGTTCGCCACTGTCTAACGTGAAACATCGCCAGCTACGATAGAACAATCTGATTTGATCACACCCTCCAAAAAAAAAAGATCGCTATGTAATAGAACTATTCATCCGCTCGACACAAACGGCCTAAATTATCCAGCAAGATTCATTCACTGTTAACATTATTCATCTCCTCTTCTGAGGACAAATGCAAGAATCATTTTCATCATCAAATTTCGATATTCAAACATCAAATTAAAGAGATATTGTGTCGGGTAACAAAACTCGGTGTAGGGTAATAAGGCTACTTGAAGGACATATTCATGCTATAAATTTCCCTTCAATATCTGTGAAGTACTGTTTAGTGTAGTGGATAGCGAAGTTGCCTTAGAGGCTCAGGGTCATGAGTTCGACCCTCTCTCAATCTCTTTTTTAAAATTTCTTTTGTTATCATTACAAATTGGATTATTTAAAATAGAAATATCATTTTAAAATTATTTTTTTAATATTTTTATTTTGTTTTGATACCCTGATATACCCAGGTCGAAATTCCCATAGAACCAAGACCCATAGGATTCCCATAGAGACCCATAGGCCTAATGGTTTCTATGGGATCCTATGGGTTTCAATAGGGAAAGTGGAACATGGGTTTCTATGGGTTCTATGGGTTTCTATGGGTTTCTATGGGTCCTATGGGTTTCTATGGGTTTTTATTTTATGGATTTCTGTTGGTACCATAGAAACCCATAGAAACCCATAGGATATTCCTATGGGTTTTCTATGGGTTTCCTATGGGTTTCTATGGGAAATTCAACTTGGGAATCAAAGGGCAAGGATTTTATCAAAATTG
The DNA here is from genome assembly GCA_037951105.1 of Echinarachnius parma. NCBI lineage: Eukaryota > Metazoa > Echinodermata > Echinoidea > Clypeasteroida > Echinarachniidae > Echinarachnius > Echinarachnius parma. Next base: position 24,046 of record JBAMJV010004005.1, on the reverse strand, counting down.
AGTGTTGGTGGAGGTATGCACTGTCTCCCTGAGTGCACTGCGTCTAGTTTCGATGCATTTACATGACGGCACGATAACAAGGCCGTAGTATTATTTGTTTTATAAAACAGGCTCAACCACGGATTGTTTTATTTTGCTAGATTATTGAAAACAGGCTCTCCACAATTGGTAACCAAGTCTATCTACTCTGTAGAGTGTGAATTTATTAGGAATTTACCAAATTAATCATCACTAGAGTGCACTCGCTTCACTGAATTTGACTAGCTGCAGCTCAGCAGATCAAATGCAGTCGCCGAAAATCCGAAAATTTTCCCGTTAAAAGTGAGAATTATCAAAGAATTGTATGCATTTCCATTCCAAAACTTCCTAATATCAAACCACATACCATATAATTTACGAATCTGCTAAGATTTATTTACTACAGAACACAATTATTTACAGAACGAAGCATTTTCCATCTTTTTTTTTTATCACTTTCGCAAGTTTGACTTCGTAGAACTATGTCAACAAGCATTGTGACGTCACAGCCGTGCAAATATCGCGCAACAAAAAGTGACAACACATGTGTGTTACGCTTTTTCTTGTTTGTTGAAATTTAATGAATAGTCATGTGACTGGATTTAACCAATCACGTTACTGAATTTACCAGAGCCGTTTTATATCATAATTTCCATTATTGCAACTGCACTTATTAACTTGCTCAATTGTTGACTATGAAATATATAACTTGTCTTTTCTTGATAAAATAATGGATGTTTATTGCATGCTTGTATTGTTTTTACGCAAGGCCCACAAAATACGATGGGGCTAAAACTGTTTGAATAGACAAAATACATAAATGAATCATTAAAATGCATTTCCTCTAATTTGTCCTCATTGCAGAAAACATTATACTTGCTTTAGATCGTTTTCTTGACAACTTTTCCATTATGGTAATCAGCAATGCCTACCTGGCTGTGGACACTTTCTTCTTCCTCAGGTGAGAACCTAACTAGATAACCCAAGTCGAAATTCACATAAAAACCCATAGGACAATCCTATGGGTTTCCTATGGGTTTCCTATGGGTCTGTATGGGTTTCTATGGGACCCATAGACATTTCCCAGGTCGAAATTCCCATAGAATCAAAACCCATGGGAAACCCATATAGGAATCCCTAAGAAACCCATAGACACCCATAGTACACTTTCCCAATTGAAACCAATAGGCCTATGGGTTTCTATGGGTCTCCTATGTGTGTTGGTTCTATGGGAATTTCGACCTGGTTAAGTGCTTGTTATGTTGCCAGACTTATACAGGAAACAGAAAACGTAACAAATTTTGTCCCTGCTTGAGTCCACCCTGGCACTCATGGAGTGGTGAAGTGTGACGTCATAAAAAAACCTATTTTTAGATTTCCAAATTTGAACTTCATTTTCCGAAAGAGCATAAAAATAATGTCCAAATGTTGAAAATCAACAGTATATGTTAAGTATTGGCTGAGATATGCCCATTCGAAGTAATTTATTTCAATAGGAAATCATTGTTATTCTGCTCTGATTCATAACGTTACGAACCAGAGCAAAATACATGTAACAGTGATTTCCTATTAAAATCTATTTATTTGGATGGTTATATCTCAGCCAATAGGTCACATATTTGATTGATTTTCAACCTTTGGGCATTATTTTGTTTTTCTTTTTCGGAAAATTAAGTTCAAAGTGAGATATTCCAAAAAATAGATTGTTATGATGTCAGAGCTTCGGTACTCTATCGGGTCAATGTAAAACAAATGTCATATGAATGAATACTGTGAGCTCATGTCATGAATATTTCAATACTAAAGGAGGGTTTCCTGAAGAAAAAAAACCGGTCAAGTGATTTTGACAAATTTGACAAATTTACAAATTCCTGTCAAAAAAATGTATTTATTAATTGTTTTTCTTGGTAAGGCAGATACAAATTTACATTATTTTCAAGACTTTTTGGATTTTTTTAAAAAGGATGGATTGAGAATGAGAATGCATTTGATATTAATTTCTTTTCACTTCTCTCTAACAGTGGGCTTCTTGTTTGCTACCTGATCCTCAATAAGATGAAAGAAACTGGAGGAAAGATAACCTGGTGTGGTTTTTATTCTTTCTGTTTCTCTTCACTCCCCCTTCTCCATTCCTCTCTCTTGTCTCTTTATCACTTTCTATCCGTAAATTATCCTTTTCTCTCTCTTTCCCCCACTCTCCCTACCTCTTGCTTATAATGCATACTATTATAATTTATATTTTCTTACTTTGTATTCATCCTTTTGTCTTTATTACCTGTCTCCATTTAATTCCCTTTTCTCTTCTTTCTTACAGCAGCCTTCTTGTTTCATACCTTTCTTTTCTCTTTCCACCTCCCTCCCTTTTTCTTGCTTGTCTTGCTGATAATTGTATTTTTATATCCCTTTAGCTTAATGTTTCTTTATATATTCTTTTTCTCTTCTCTCTAACAGTGGCCTTCTTGTTTGCTACCTGATCCTCAATAAGATGAAAGAAACTGGAGGAAAAATTCCCTGGGTGTGGTTTTACGTTCACAGATATCTCAGGTAAATATCGATTGATAAAACGGAGTGCTTACTAGTCACTTTTTGTACTTCAGAGATTATTATGTTTAAAGTTTTGGAGTCTTGTAGAAACCACGTATATAGCTATAACAAAAACATATAAATAATCATTACCTGAGAAGCATACATGATGTTTAGCATACATGAAATGTTTAGCATACATGTAGAGCATGCTCCGACCTACAAGATGGTATGCAAAATTATATCTAACAAAAAATCTATTTAACGCCCTTCTGAAGGTAATGATCATTTTGATTTACATAACACCTAATTTCATCAGTTTGTCTTCTAGACTGTGTCTAAATTACAATCAAACCTGTGTATAGTAATTACCTATGGGAAACAGCAAAAGTGGCCACTGTAGACAGGTGGCCTGACACAAGCACTAGGTCTTCTAATTGTCGTCCTCAAATTGGTTCTACCTATTCAGAGCTGCCAAGTCTTCTTGATAAAATAGACCAAGATTACTGCATCGGATAGCCAATCTTCCTGATCATCAACAAATTATTGTCATAACGTTGTATGCATTTTATATAGATATCTTCCTGATTTCTGATGAAATTTCCCTAAATCTTCCTGATTGTTGAATATCAATGTTGGTAGCAATGTTTGGCCTTGCATTTGTTCTCCCGTATATTTGTTTTCAAAGAAATGTGAACATATCTATATAATTACGATTCCTGTGTCATTAGCCTGTTGACACCATATTATGTAGCTCTTCTAATTCTGGTCCAAATCTAATACTACCCAATCTGGGCCTGGAACCAGTTTGGGGCCTCCATTAATTCTGTTCTCATTTTAGTCCTACATTTCTTGTTTTGTGCAAAGGAATTATAATATATTGTAACACTTTGTATCTCAAACAGGTTGACACCGTCACTAGCTGTTCTGATTCTGGTCCTAATGTTTGTTGTACCCAACCTGGGCCAGGGACCAGTTAGGGGCCTCCTCACTTCTTGTTCCTTTTTTGGCTTTTGTTGAAATGAAGGGTAATATGTTTTTAATAAACTGTGTGTCTTTCACAGGTTAATTGACACCATCACTCGCACTTCTGATTCTTGTCCTAATGTTTGTTCTACCCATCCTGGGCCAGGGACCAGGTTGGGGCCTCCATTACTTCTACTTTTGGACCTATGTTTCTATGTTTATGTTTCTTGTTGCTTTGATACAAATAATAATGTTCTACTATTTGCGTCTACCACAGGTTGACACCATCACTCGCACTTCTAATTCTGGTCCTAATGTTTGTTCTACCCAACCTGGGCCAGGGACCAGTTTGGGGCCTGCATAGCTTCAACCAGCAGTTCTGTTCCGATTGGTGGTGGACAGACCTGCTCTACATCAACAACCTAGTCCCTGATGGGACCACAGATGTGAGTAGGAATTAAAATTTGATTAATTGTTTAATTCACGTTGAAACTCCATGTTTTCAAATATATTTTGGTAGGCTGTTTCAAATTTAAAAAAATAAAAATTAATTAAAGGGTACCACTACCCAAAAATAATATTGTTATAAATGAAAGATAACATATTTAGTAGTCCATTCCATCAGCAAGTTCAGAAAAATATGCTTCCAGAAAGAAAACAAATATGATTGGAAAACGCATCACCATTCTAAAGCATGCGTTCATGGGTCTGCGTGTACAAAGACTCCTTTGTCCAGAGCGAACGAATCGTCCGGGATTCTATTGTCTCCAAACATACGCGTGGCACAATCGCAAATGTTTGGCGAGTGCAGAACCATGAATAATACTGGTTCCGTAAGTGGTGGTAGTTTAATTGCATTGTTAATGAATTACACAACCCTTTGCAAAATGTTTTTTTGTTGTTGTTGTTGTGTTGTGTTCCTAATCCAGGTTAGCCTCTTCAGTGCTCTTTGCTCTGTTCCCCCAGAGGAACCTGCATCTAATATTAATATGTACAACTCGGCCATTTAATACACTTCCGCACTATATTGTGCACTTTCTCTACTCCCGGGGGAGCATTCCAGCAGGTGCTACTTTATAGTGCACTCATGCTATTGACACACCCTCATGAATGACAAGTGTTGGGTATCTATTTGATATCACAAAATGGTACCAAAACATATAATTATATGTTGTTCTTTGCCTGGTGGTCCCCTTTAGGTAAATGCAAAAGCTGTTAGTTTCTATGTATAAAAATGTCAAACAAGAAGACAATCAATTTTGATTATCGTCTTTTATATAAGTGTTTTACCTATCAGACTTTTGAGCGTCTTGCATTGATTTATTAGAATGATAGAAACAGAGGGACCCCTCACTCCTTGTTTATTTGTTCCTTTAAAATTGACTTTTGTTTGATTTTGTTATAAATCTTACGCTGTTATAAGTTTTCTTGATATATCTGAACTCCATCAAAAGGTGTATATAATTGAAGCAAATATTAGTATTTTGTGTCTTCTTTTTAAAAAATGTTGTCATATATAAATAGAAAAAAAACCTTTCCATATGTTGCACAACAAATGTTTAATAATATGTACGTATCTTCCTAGACCTTTTCAATTTTGCTTTCAGATTTTGCATGAAGGATATTTACATTTTCTTCAATTTGTAGCCTGTATTACCTTTTTTTCTCTCCTTAGTGTGTGAACTGGGGGTGGTACCTAGCCAACGACATGCAGTTCTATGTTCTAAGTCCCCTCTTCATTCTGCCATTGTTCTGGTGAGTATGTTTATTTGATGTCAATTTATCATGCATGAGAACTTATCAATCAAGCAATGGAACAATCTGTAAATCAATCAATCAACCGACTGACCGACCAACCAGTTAGTCTATAACCCTAGGTCAGACATTCAGTTAAGGATCTAATCAGAAAATGTGCCCTGCATTACTATTGGTATGTTATTGGCCAAATATAGATATATCAGTGTCTTAATCGGTATTCATTTCCTTATCAATGACAGTTTTTAAGTTCTTAGAATTTTAGTAAAAGTATCCCATATTTGTATTTTCATATTGAATATTTCATATTCCAAGACTACAAGTGTCCTTCTGTATTTTAAAGTCTGACTTCGAATTTGAGTTCAACTTGAATTGCATCAATCGCAAAATTGTGCTTAATTGCAAGTCAGAAAATGTGACTATGTGCCCGATTCTGATTGGCTCAAATGCCCATACTGTATGACTTGCGCTTAAAGGAGGGGTGCAATCCCGGCTTTGATTCAGGTTTATAGCTTTAAATATGTGCCTTTATTGATATACCACACTCTTTTTTTCAAAGAAATCCTTAAGTTGGGAAAAAAAGGTAAATTTCATGCAACTTTTTTGCTTTATTACGCATCGGCGTTCCATGCTCCTAAAAAAAGTCATTTATAGCAGAGCGGAAATGTGCGCACGTGTCACCCGATTCATGACATCACTTGCAGACCGCAACGCGGAGGAATGTGCATTGTTTACATGCAGAGCCTATGACTTGCTTGTAAAACAAACTCGTTTTTGCTTGTAAATTGAGGTTTTACTGAAAATGCTTAAGAATTGCTAAGAAATGAATTGTAGCAGGATGCAGCTACACATCTGAGTGTATATCGTCCCATGATATAAACCTGAACAAAATGTTTGCAAATATTGAAACAAATGGAAATAATATCTCTGTGTCAACGTGAGTATTGTACTCAGCGTGTACGTCTATGACCGAGCTAAACTGCGATTGCCTGCCGGTGACGTCACAAAGATGACGTCATTTTTTGTTCGCCCGGGACTCAGTTTTTTTACGGGGGTTCCGAAAGAGAATTTACAAGTTGATTTTTTTATTTTACCGGGTTTTCCCACGAGGAAAATATGTTTGTATTAGTAATCTTCATGAAAATCTACCTTAGATACAGTAAAACCCAATTTTGAGGCAGTTTTCTTGTCACCATACCTTTAATAGTAGCTTAGTGATTGATTGTGTAGGGTCTTTATTTTGTCATTAGGTTACCCTTGGTTATTTATCTTTGTTCTCTTGCTATTGGTATTTAGTTCAAGTTCTGTTCTATTATGCTCATCCCCTTCTGGTCACCGTCACCCCATTCCATTCACATCTGTTTGCATCTCATTCATGTCTGCTGCTATTTCTATTCTATTGTTTCCTACCTGGCATTCCTGGCCACTTGACTCTGGAGCTCTCTCTCTTCTCTATGCATTTCTCACACCTCTTCTATTGTGTCCAGTCACCTTTTCCACATGCCATCATCATCTCATCTGTTATTGGTTATTTTGTAGAATAAGGTTGTTCCATTTTAGTTATAGGTACGTTGTCTTTTATTTAATTGCATCTTACATCCTTTTGTTATTTGTGTATATATTTGCCAATGTTGGCCTCAATAAATTAGTGCATACCCAGACTTGATCGCCTCAACACATTGTTTATGTTCTCCTCCGTTCTACCCTATATGTTCCTGTTTGATTCCTGTATGTTTGATTTGCTGCTTGCTGTTTTGACTCCATTATTTAACCAGCTAGCCCGTTCTACCCACTCTATATGCTTTTGATTAGTTAATACATTCTCGTGTATTATACTGGTGGCAGCTATTTCCGTACCGTTCACGTCATCGTTTATCTTCAGTTTTTGCAAGTCATCATCGTTTTACAGTTATCATCTTCGTTTGGACATTATTAAGTAGAACATTATTTTGGAGCTGTTTTTCGCTGTTACAGTTTTCAGTTTCCATAATATTTTGTGAGAACTTTTCGTTGAACATTTGTCTGGGTAGTGCCTCGTTTAGCAGAGCTCCATTCGTCATTTTGGACCTCTTTCTTCAGTTTTGTTTTCTTCGCTTTCATCATGCCACGCCCCGACACTGATCACATTCTTTACGAGCTTGTGCAGGGCATGGACAGCATCCAACGACGATTCGACCACCTGCTGTCATCGTTGCGCCACCACCCCCTGCCGAGTATTCACCTCATCGACAACTCGACACAGACGGCTGACGCCGACCTCCAGCCACAACCCAGCGATATCCACGCCCTCGCCACACGGATCAGCGAAGCCCAACACGCCGACCAAGATGTTTGCAAGCTGAAATTCTTCATTGAGAGTGACGTTCATCCAGACTCGAATGAGATTCACCGATCTCCTCCTTCCATGCGCAGGTGTCTTTGGCAGTTAACCAGATTCGAGCTGCACGACGGTCTTCTTTTTCGCCGAAAGAAAGCTGACGACCGCGTGAGCGATGTTCTCCAGCTGCTAGTCCCCGCCAGCATGGTACAAGATGTTCTTCTGCATTTTCAGTCTGTGAGCCACGACAACATGATGGACGCAATCGCCGAACGTTTCTACTGACCGTTCATGCTTCGAGATGTCACCACCTTTCTCAGTGGCTGCAGCACAAGTCGCGTTCGCGAGTCTCCTGATCCGCACGACCATACGACTCTGCATGCTGTAGAAACAGTTGTCTGTGCCATATCCGACATCGCGAGGGATCTTCTCCATTCTTCGCACCCTCGTGACCAGCTCGCCCGCCGCAGCAACAAGCGTCGTCGCCAGAAGCGAACTGGTCCACACATTGCGTCACCAACAATGCATCATCCTCGCGCGCAGCCGAACGACCACCACCAGCGCGTGTCGCCAACTGACCAACAACTGGGCTCACCGCCTTCGCCACAACGACTGGGCTCGCCGCCGTCGCAACCTCGTTCGCGCTCGCCGCCATCGCATCATCGACCACGCTCGCCGCCAGGACATTTTCCGCGCTCCTCGCCGACATCGCATCATCCGGCTTCACAACATTCGCGCTCGCCACCACGCCGACCGCACTCGCCATCGACACAGCGTTATCCGGGCTTCCCGCCGGCGCATCCTTCGCGCTCGCCTTCGCCGGGACTTCAACCCCACCCGCCTTCGCCGGGACGACATTCGCGCCGGCCGCCGACAGAACATTTCCAGCGCTCGCCGCCAACGAATCGACACTTGTATTCACCCCCACGCTACCATTCACCCCCACGCTACCATTCACCTCCGCGGGAACACTTCGACGATGACGACACGTCGTATGTGTCGTCATTGATGGACCGCTACCGTGCCGCGTTTTCAAACAATTATGACTACTGATACTGTGTTGTACAGAAATCATTGTACTCTCTTCTTGAGCTTTTTGTTTTCATCTGTGTTAATGAACTATATTGATAAACTCCTTTTTATTTCGCAAATTTATTTGAACTTTGAATTCATTACTAAATTTTGTTGCTTGCCGATTTCTTTTTTAAAATGTTTTTGCTAGAAGATTTGCAATTTTCAAAGCTATTTTGTTTCTTTCGTTTAAAGTAGAAAGAACACCTTTTTTTCTTTTGGAAATATATTTTTGCATTCACAAGTTTGGAATGTTATTTTTCAGATCTCGTTTGAATTTATTTAGATTTTGGTTTAGTACAAAAAGTGAAAATGCCATATTTCATTGAAATTTTCAATTAAATTCAGAGCTATGTTTTTTAAAACTTTTTATTAGCCTACATTTATAAATTGAAATATGTTATTGCACCGTTTACCTCACTAAAGTTAAGTTCTGTTTTTAGTGCGTTGATGCTATATGTTACATTATGATCGTTTTGTTCCCCCCTTTACAATTTCAGCCTGATTTCGGTTCGATTTAACGGGGAGCAGAACTTGTGTATATAGGTATAATTTAAAAACAATATGAAACTGGTATTGCATATATGATATATATTTGATTTATGTTTTCCTCCTTTTAAAATTGAGGACAATTTTTGGAAGGGTAAAGCTTATGTAGGGTCTTTATTTTGTCATTAGGTTACCCTTGGTTATTTATCTTTGTTCTCTTGCTATTGGTATTTAGTTCAAGTTCTGTTCTATTATGCTCATCCCCTTCTGGTCACCGTCACCCCATTCCATTCACATCTGTTTGCATCTCATTCATGTCTGCTGCTATTTCTATTCTATTGTTTCCTACATGGCATTCCTGGCCACTTGACTCTGGAGCTCTCTCTCTTCTCTATGCATTTCTCACACCTCTTCTATTGTGTCCAGTCACATTTTCCACATGCCATCATCATCTCATCTGTTATTGATTATTTTGTAGAATAAGGTTGTTCCATTTTAGTCATAGGTACGTTGTCTTTTATTTAATTGCATCTTACATCCTTTTGTTATTTGTGTATATATATATTTGCCAATGTTGGCCTCAATAAATTAGTGCATACCCAGACTTGATCGCCTCAACACATTGTTTATGTTTTCCTCCGTTCTACCCTATATGTTCCTGTTTGATTCCTGTATGTTTGATTTGCTGCTTGCTGTTTTGACTTCATTATTTTACCAGCTAGCCGTTCTACCCACTCTATATGCTTTTGATTAGTTAATACATTCTCGTGTATTATAATTGCAACTCTTCATGCAACACCCTTGTAAAACAGTACTGCGAGTACTGCGGAACAACCGCGGTAGTACGCAGTACTCGTGTACATGTGGTATTACTGCAGTACTACTGCAGTACTACCGCAGTACTTATGCAGTACTGGCAGTACTGTCGCACAATTTGTGGTACTCGTGGTACTGTAGTAGTACTGCAGTAGTACTGTGGTAGTACTGCAGTAGTACTGTGGTAGTACCAAAGTACAGCAGTATTACTGCAGTAATACCACTGTATTACTGCAGTACTTGTAGTGCAGTAGTACCGGAGTACTTTTACCTACCATTTTACCGGAGTAAATGTACTGCAGTACTACTGCGGTAAATGTACTGTAGTAGTACTGCAGTACTTTTTTACAAGGGCAACCCCTTTTCAGTTTCCCCTATGTTAGAATGAACATTCTATATATCCACAGGTTCCCTGCTATAGGATTTTGTGCCTTGGCCGTGGCGTGTCTGGTCAGTTTCATCACGACGTCTGTGCTGGTCTACCAACACGACTACTTGCCGGGATTATTCCTAGAAATGGCAGGGTATGAACAACATATTTGTATTGATATATTTATTTAGTTGTTAATTAGTTAGTTAGTTAGTTAGGTAGTTGGTTAGTTAATTACCGTCAGTTATTACGTGATTTATTTATTAGTTATATGTTTATCATTTATGAATTGCTTTTATTTGATTGATTGATTTATTTTCTTACTTTGCTAGTAGACAAAAACATATAGCCGGAATAATAATAATATACTCGATTTATATAGCGCCTAATATGATTGATAATCATCTCTAAGCGCTTTACAATGATAATATTACCCCCGGTCATAGGATACAATGCAAACCAGCACACATTGCGTGCATCATCTCAACTCCCTGGGGAGCATTCCTTCCAAGTGGCTCATGGGCATTGAGAAGATCCTTCACATATAGGCTTTCACCTCCTACCATAGCGGTGTATATCAAACCAGAAATACACATCTTTCCATCCAGTTCTTTTACGGTGATATCTTGATAGCTGTTTTACAGATCAAACATCAAACTTGTTACCTGTTTGACCTTTAACAAACTAGTGAACTGATCAGATTCCAGGGTCATGCACTCGAAGGATATAGGTCAAATGGCTCATTATATGTTAAAATAAGTTGCTGTCATGATATCACAAGATCGAACTATCCAATATTTTTCTTTTCAACTCTAATCATGCAAGCCTTACTTTTTATGTTAATTAATCTTCAAACAGGTTTTTCCTTCCATTGCTTGCTGACAGGGGAACTGACTTGAGTTACCAGGAGGTGGTCTACATGTAAAGCCCACCCTACCTATTTGGCGGGGCGACATTTGTGTGACAATAGGATTGATCCTGTATGCCTTTGGAAATGAAGATTTAACTGTATTGTTCTTTTTAACTCTTAATTAGTCTTTGCTTTTTATGTTCATCTTTTGGACAGGTTTTTCCTGCCATATCTTGCTGGTAGATGAACTGATATGAGCTACCAAAGGTGGGATTTATGTAAAGCCTTTCCTACCTGGTCATCATGGCAATGGCTAGGGTTGGGGAATGCAGATTGGACTTTGGATGTCCTGTATTTTACTTTTCAACTTTAGTCAATCTTTATTTCTATGTTTATCTTCAAACAGGTTTTTCCTTCCATCGCTTGCTGGCAGAGGAGCTGATTTGAGTTACAAGAAGGTGATCTATGTGAAGCCTTACTGCCGCATCCCGCCCTACCTGGTTGGCATGGCGATGGGGTACGTCCTGTACTGGATCGGGGGACGCAGGGTCAGGATGTCACCGGTAAGGAGCCTTGAGATAATAAAATAATAATACAAATAATAATACAAATAAAAATAAATGATGGTGATGATGGTGATGATGATGATGATGATGATGATGATGATGGATGAGTCAGAAAACTTGCATTAAAGCCGATCAGAGTTGCGCATTTGGGCATATTTTCAGAATTGGCGATTAATCACAACTCTTCATGCAATGTACACCCCCCAGATCAGTATCGGTAATACAGTTTCTCTGATCATATCTGAATGGAAAATTGTATAAGCCACTCTTTTCTATGAGGCTTTAGTTAAACCCCTTCTTAACTGAAAGAAATAGTCGCGGTGACGTCCTGACGTTGTCCGGATGAGATTCTACACCGTTTCAATTAAGAAGCTCCGATCGGTATAACATCAGGACAACATCAGGACAACATCGGGGTGAGATTCACCCTAGACGGGTCAGGGTGATAGCGCGGCGACGTCCTGACAACATCAGGATGACATCCTGATAAACCTTGTATAAAGAAGCGCGCAGAACCTTACCCGGGTAGAAGACGTAATGGCCGTGAACAAAAACACAGCGCGCGCCGATACTATGTGTCGCCCCAGCTGTTCGCGTGATGAGGGAGGTGCGGTTGTTATGGTAACCTACCCGAGTGAGGATTTTGCGGATGGTAGAATAAGAAGGGGTCCGAAGGCTCGCTGCGTGTTTTACGACCTGACCCCCTACTGTTTATTATCCACTAGTCGCTCGGTTAACATCGAGGTAAGGTTTATTTTTCCCAATTAAGAAGGGGTTTTAGATTGTAAATACATTCCATTACATTTGCATATCTTTGTAAATACAAAAAACAAGTAGGGTAAATTAAGTACAGTGTTAATTTTAATAATCAGTCAATTAATCAGTCAGTCAGTCAATTGGTCAATCAATCAATCAATCTCACAATTATTCACTCACTCACTCACTCAATCTGTCAATCAATCAATCCTTCCAGATTCTTGTAGCTGCAGGCTGGGCGGCAGCCGGTGGGGTAGGCATGGCCGTCATCTATGGCCTGTTCGACGTTCAGAGAGGAGCCATTGTACCAAACATGGCAGCTAACATTGCATACAACGGCCTGTATGCATTTTCCTGGGCCGTCGCACTCAGCTGGGTGGTGTTCGCATGTCACTTTGGATATGGAGGTAAGAACAGCAAAGCCAGTTCAAAGCTGACCGGCAGTTTTGGACAAATTAGGGAAGGCGTCAAAATTTTATATAGCGGGATCCCGCAGTGGCCCGCGCGTGAACGATGTACGTGACGCGCTCTCCTGAAATGCGTTCTGGCCACATAGGAACGATGTGTCATCACCCGCGAGAACAAAACATGTATTTTATAGCGCGCAATAGCTGAGCGTGACGGCTTGGCCTCACGCTTGGAACGTATTACGAGTGGGCACAATGTACAACTGTGCGCAAAACCGTTGCTAAAAACCAAGTGGGATCCTGCGATAGGACGGCAGTGGTAATTTTGATGTCTCCACTTACAGAAACTGATCAATCAACTAATTGATTAATATTGGCCCCTCTGAAGGGGCGAATATTAATCAAGCATAGCGGCTTAGCGGTTAGAGTGACCGCCTCATGCACGGGAGGTCCCAGGTTCGAATCCAGACCGGGTCATTCCAAAGACTTTAAAAATGGTACCTTCTGCCTTCTAGCCAGGCACTCGACGTTTATAGAATGGAGAAGGGAAAGTTAATCGCACAAGTTATTAGAAGACTGGCCCCCTTCTGTAGCTCTTGCTACATTTAGTAGACGTGTGGCCTACCCAGGTAGCAAACAAACGTTGGTCCATCGTTGGACCAACGTTGTCCAATTGTTTTGGCAACGTTGGTCTAACGTTGTCCGGCAACGTTGGACCAACGTTGCTTGTGTACGCCCAACCAACGCTGCTCCAACGTTGGCGAAAACAAAATACCAACGTTGGTCCAATAAGTCTGTCCAACGTCCAACGAGTTGGCAAATTTCCAATGTTGGACCAACGTTGGCATCCAACCTGATTCTAACATTTAGATTGTGATATTTGTATGCGGATGTCCAACATTGATCCAACGTTGGTATCCAACCAGATTTCAACCTCCTAGCAGTTGCGAAAATCCAACGTTAATCCAACGTTGGACCAACGTTGGTATCCAACCAGATTTCAACTTCCTAGCAGTTGCGAAAATCCAACGTTAATCCAACGTTGGACCAACGTTGGTATCCAACCAGATTTCAACTTCCAAGGAGTTGCGAGAATCCAACGTTAATCCAACGTTGGTCCAACGTTGGTATCCAACTTCCAACAAGTTTCGAGATTCCAACGTTGGTCCAACGTTGGCTTGCTACCTGGGTAGGGCTAATGAATCGGAGATAGGTGCCGCCTTTTGTGCCAAAATTAGAGGGGGAAGGACTTTAAAGGGCATCAAGCGTGGGGATGCTACATAGCGGGTCGCCATTTTGAACTGGGTTAGTTTGCGCGCACCGCATGACACTGAGCTAACGTGCATTACGCACCGTGCGCAACGCGTATGCAAGATGGCGCCGCGCATCTCATTTGACGAATCTGAACTACCTTTAACTAAACTAACTGAAGGGGCATGCAATGCATATACAGTCAAACCTGTCTATAGCGTATTTAGTATTTGTTGCATGAATAACCACAATCAAATTGAAATTATATATCAATGGCGTTATATTTAATATGATATTAAATGTGTGTATTATCTTTCAAGTGAAATTGAAAATACAAAATGTGTCAATGTGCCATTCTGATGTCTGTCATCATGACAGAATCAGCTACGCTTATGCACAGTATAGTTTTCTATAGAATTCTGAAGTAAAAATGCAAAATGCAAAATGTAAAATGGTCGCAACAAGCGCAAGGTTTATCATTGAAAAGAGTGAGAAAACTCTGTCTCGGCGATTAAAATTTGTTAGTGATGTTGTGATGTTAAATATAGTGCCTTTGTTCAACCCATTTCTGTATCAGCACCGTGTACTGAAGAGCTGAACATTCTTTGTTTATGAGTTGAAGCACTTTTTGTCGGTAATTTAGCGTCTGTCTGAAGTTCATTGTCATTTTAAAAGCTTGTTTTATGCATTGACATGCTCAGAATTGGAGCCTTGAGCGACCAGAGGCAACAGATTTGATGCCTTGGTTGCTCAATCGCTAATTTTGTGGTAGCTATACACAGATTTATATGTGTGTCGGGACCCAAAAAGGGTGGTCGCTGGTCGCGTTAGGCAGGTGGTCGCATTACGCAGGTCGCTTAACACATGATTTTTCACGGGGGGACCAGAGAGCGGTCGTTATGAGCAGGTGGTCGCTATAGACAGGTGGTCGCATTGGCAGGTTTGACTGTAGTTTCAAATAATATGAAATGAAAGAACATATAGCACACTACGAATACAATGATGTACATGAAATACAATGATAACAAATGGTGCTGTACAGGTTGGAGAAGGTAAAAGTTTAAAATTTTACCAATTACAACAAAACTTTTACCTTTTACCATCGTTAGTGAGCTTTCTTTACAATTTGCATTTTACCCATGGAAGATGTGTGTTGAGTAGTTCATGGGTGTACATAGTATACAAAGTATTTGCAATTAATATATTGGTTAATCTCGTATATTAGTTGATTGAATTATAAACCCTTATGTTGTGAAAAAGATGTATATGTGTTATATTTCTCCATTACTATTATGTAAATCAATGTATAAGCTATACAATCATGTTCAATTTGTAATGTTTAATGAATATTTTCTTTATCACTAGTATAAGTATTTCTGGTCATGAGATAATGTTAAAAATAAATGAATAAAATCAAATCAAAATCAAATCAATTCAAACATATAGAGAAACTGACCAGAAATATAATATGACTGAAAAAGAGCATTCGAGCCCGAGACCTCCGGATTGCTAGACCGGCGCTCTTACCGACTGAGCTATCGAAAACCCTTTGTTCAGTGTTCGTCCCAGAAACCCCTTGGCTTTCATTGCTCGAATGGTCAGAAGCTATTATAAACCTGACATAAAACCAAAGGATAGAAATCAAATTGGAGATCTAGCAATCCGGTCTAGCAATCCGCAGGTCTCTGGTTCAAACCCCGCTGGAATCTCATTTTCTTTGCTCTTTTTTAGTCCAAATCAAATCAAATTGTTTTACTCTCTCTCTCTCTCTCTCTCTCTCCCTCTACCATACCTGCTGCAGGGGTCATCAACTCCTTCCTGAGCTGGTCGCTATGGATACCGCTAAGCAGACTGACCTATGCCACGTACCTCTTCCATCCCATCGTCATATTCCTCTACTCCTTCTCCATGGCAACCCCCTTCCATTGGTCCGCCCTCAATTTGGTAAGTTAACCCGTTCCCTTTTTTTAAAGTTCCTGAAATCCCTATAGATTTGTACACAACTCACCTTGTTCCTGTAGTCAGGGTGTTATGGTTAACCCATGTATTATGTAATATGCAAGTCAATAGAGATTATAATAATAACTTCAATGAGTTCTGGGGGGTGTTTCACAAAGATCCTAAGTTGGACTTAACAATTTTGGAAAGCCATTTGTAGCCTTGGAATAAAACATATTAAAAATCATAAATCAAGTATTTCAGACTTTTCATAAATTGTACATCAAGAACATGAAATCCCCTTGATAATAGAAAATATCAATGATTTGAATAAAAAATTGTATGCATTTAAAAGAAATTATTTTAAAAAAATTTAAAAGAAACTAACGGCTTTCCATAATTTTAAAGTCCAACTTAGAGTTAAGTTCAACTTAGGATCTTTGTGAAACACCCCAGAAGCATTTAGCTGCATGTTTGCTATGGATACGTCTAATCAGGTTAGGGTCTAGGGGGCTGCAGCCCCCTTTTCTACTTGGGTTCTAACAAACTGGTAGAAGTAGTAGCTAGTGATTTCCCAACATTTTGAACGACAGAGATATTAATCTTCCAGTATGTATTGTGTAAGCTGAGTTATTCAGTCACTTAAAGTCCCACATTCTAGATCTTCCATAGCCTTCTGCTGAAGTGGCCAGTGGGAACCTAGTCCATAAGAAAGAAGAAAAAAACGATAATATTGTTAGGTTGGCCAAAAAAACGGTACAGGGTACTTGCTATAATAAAGAAACGTTCCGACTATGTTCACGGGATAAGGCATCTTTTACAAAGAAAAATTATACCAAGAATAGTCATTTTGGTCAAATAGTTTTTGTCTTTAAGTGAGACCATGTCAGGTTCCCATTTTTGTCAATTTTTACCGAGTCAGTGCCTGATAAATTGCACTTACTGCCCATCATACCATCGATCAATGCGTGCGCCATTGTTAGTGCGCATTCAGCTGTGTAGAGAGAAAAGAGGTTACTAACAATCGTACACATTGATCGTTACTCGATGGCAAGTACCCCCGTTCCATTTGTTTTTTGGCCACCCTGTATTGATTGAATTGATTAAAGTTATTAAAATTCAACACTAATCTTTGTTTTGTTCTTGTGCTGCAGGTATACCTGTTTGTCTCGTACCTGGTCCTGGCCCACTTTGTGGCCCTGTTTGTGGCCCTGCTCGTCGAGTTCCCAATTGGAAACCTCGAGAAGATGCTGATGAACCCATCGGCAACACAGGACAAGAAGGAGAGAGTGTAGCGGACCTGTTTGTATCAATTAAGTTCTATTTTTTCTATCAAGATTTATACGATGCAATGCAAGACATTACATTTTTTGCCTTGTGGCCCCAAACAAAGACATACTTTTTATGTATCTCACATTGTCCACATATTTTGTAATACACTCTTGACACTTGCCATATTCGATAATTGGATTGTGGGTGGTAACGGGGGGTGGGGGGTCACTCCCAATATGATGTTGTAGGGTGTTTTTTCAGCTATATGGGGTCGTCAACATTTTCCTTAAAAAGGGATGGTTTTTCAGCACTGATCACACTTACGGGTCCCTTCAAAAGAAAATAAATCACAAAAAGGGTACTTTTTCAGGGAACAGGTTTTCAACGTTGCGCCATTAAAGGTAGTTTTGCCCCCCCAAAAATGCCTTTTAGGGGTGTAAACTTAAAAAGATGCGATACGCCATTCAGGGTCCATTTCCTCTAACCCCTCGGGCGGGTTAGGGTTAGATGTACACTCACCAGGTATGATATGAAATGCATCGGTTGTAGTTTTTTGTATTTGATAAAGACAAATTTAACACTTTTAAAAATAAAATGGACTGAAATAATGGAAATAGGTGCTAACTAATCAAATGGTTGATTCTGATGGTAATAGGTAATGTAACTTGACAACTCAATGAAACTCACTCTAACTGATTCAACTGAAACTAACTCAACTCAATCAAACTAACTCAACTCAACTCAACAAAACTAACTCAACTCAATCAAACTAACTCGACACAATCAAACTTGCTCAACCCAATCAAATTTGCTCAACTCAATATGGTGTCAGTTACAAAGAAGTCAGACTACTATTTAATATTGTATTTGCCATGAAATGTTCACAATTGTGTGCTAAACAGGTGAATGTGACCTAGATATGAGATTAGCTTATAAAAGTATTGTTATAACCTCAATAAGAACTACTTTATGTTTATTTTATGTATATTAAACATCGTTATAACTTTGCTCTGGTTACCTATGTGCTGTTAAAAGCCCACCGCACACTACAAGATGTGATTCCAATTCACCAAACAACTTCCCAGTTCAAATCCAGGGGAAACCCCATTTTCTTTGTTTATTTTCACTTATATATTTCTGGTCAGTTTTTGTCGAGCCCACCGTAGGTGGAGGGAGACTAAGGGATCAAAATTGCGTCGGTCCGTCCGTCCGTCCGTCCGTCCGTCTGTCTGTGACGCTTACGGGTCAAAGGTCACATAAGTAGGTCAAAGGTCAAATGAGGTCCAATGTTGCATGAATGCGCGCAAATGGGCGAGACACAAATACGGCTATCGCCTTGTCTTATGTTTGAAATAAACATCTTTAATGATTTGTTCAACTCCGTTAACTGCAGCGTTGTTTCATGGGCATGGTAGTAGTGTGCCCACTGTTCAGCTTAAAGGGATAGATCATTTTTGGTATGAAAGGCGCTGCTCAAAATATTTGTTTTGAGAGATAATGAAAAACTGAGTGTAAAATTTGAAAGAGCATACAATTCTAATGACAGAATAAACTTAATTTGATCAAAATCGGTTCAGAAAAAGCTGAAATATCAATAAATATATCCAATCGGACTAAATCTGGGCCCCTGATTTATCATAACAACAAAACATCACATGCATAATTTTGTATGAAAAATGGTTGAAACCAATGCTTTTTTAGAGAGCGCCCTCTTGTATTTTAATGCCTATTTTTTAATGATAACAGGTATTTTACTTAGTCGTTTGTAATTTTATATACCTTTCGAGCACTGTGGAGTTATAAATATTAGTTTGTAATGTTAATGTGCAGGTTTTGGTTACTAAAGCTCAGCCTTACCAAAACTGTACTACCCCTTTAAAGGGATAGTTGAGTTTTGGTAAAGAGAGTACAGTTTCTGTCAAACTGAATGTTAGGAACCAAAACCTCTACCATTATATTGCAAACTAATAGTTATAACTCCACCATGCTCGAAAGGTATACAAAATTACAAACGACAAAGTAAAAAGCCTGTTATCATTCAAAAAGAGCTTTTAAAACTCAAGAGGGCGCTCTCTAAAAACTCATTGGTTTCAACCATTCTTTATAAAAAATTGTGCGTGTGATGTTTTGTTAAAAATAATGATTAAATAGAGGGATCATCAACAACTATTTATAAGCATATTTTGTACATTTTAAAAAAGTGTAGCCATTTGTTTTTCTTCTTAAATCATTGAATAAACGTGGGGTCCCAGGTTTATTCCGATAAAATATATTTCAGCTGTTTCTGAACCAATCATTGATCAAATAAAGTTAATTCTGTCATTAAAATTGTTTGCTCTTTCGAATTTGACACTCCGTTTTTTCATTACCTGCACCCTCTATATACCAGAACTCAACTATCCCTTTAAAAATGAAGTGATTGCTTTAGAAAAAAATCACTCCACAAATGCAAGTTGCATGTACATGGGATGAGATTGCAGGGGGAAGTAAGCTGTATTGTACGACAATGAGTAAAGCATTTTTTATTACTTATAAAGTAATGTTTAATCTGATAAAAACTAATATTGTATATATGTATATACTGCCATATAGTTACTTTTCCTGTATGGAGAGATTAAGATTATCATCATCGACATAACAATTATTGTTATAATTATTGTCATTACCATCATTATCATCATCATTATCAACATTATCATTATCATAATCACCATAGCTCAGCTGAAGCCTGAAATAATAGTAGTTCAAAGTACAACTATTTGAAATATTTTCATGAAACGGTGAATAAATGTATTTTTGTTTTGAGTCGTCTTCAAACTGAATAAGATCTTTATGTTGTGCATGTCTTCTATACAGTAGCAGTCTTATAACATGTATTATTCTTTTAAAGGGAAATGCCAGTAGTGGAAAATAACTCTATTGGCCAAACTAATTGATTAGTATTGTTGAAATAGCATAAAAAGGGGCGTGTGTGGAAAAATCTGAACTTTAGTATCGTTAAGTACAGAAATATCAGTTAAAACGTTTATGAAAGCCGCTGACATTGAGCCTAAATTCACCGTAAGTTTGGCCCGTCTGCGCTGGCCACACTATACGCTCATTCGCTCGTGCGAATTACCATGTGCGCATTTGCCATAGAATTAACACGCATCGCACGAGGCTGTATATCAACATACAACCATCGGCGAGATATCAATCCGCAGTAGATACCTTTATAATTTACCAAATATAACAATTAGTACGCGGTTTCCAGGCCAAATTTGTATCATCCCGTATTAGTAAAAACATATTCTTTCACATGATTGGTACTAAGAGCGTACATTTCATTTTTTGTGTGTGGGGCGTTTCCCACTACTGGCATTTCCCTTTAAAGTATTTTTAAAATATTTGTATATGTTGCATGATTGTGATCATGCAATATTATGTAATGCAATTGATTTTTAAAATTAATTTAAATGATTAGATTATGCAATGATTATGATATATTTTAACATTTAAATCAAATTTTTATCTTAAGATTATTACATACAGACTTTTTATCACAATCTGAAATGATTCCTCCACTCAATTTTGCACAGCTTATATTGTACTAATCACACAATGATAAAGTGTTTAACAATCTAAATAAAATTAAAATAGTTTTATATAAGTTATATAATAACTTGAATTACAACCATAAAGATTTGTATTTTCCTTTTTTTCTTCAATTGTAATGTTTATGAAGTGTATTTCATAGTTGGATTTATATTGGACCCCTTGAGCGTGTGTGTGTGCGTGTGCGTGTGCGTGTGCGTGCGTGCGTGCGTGCGTGCGTGCGTGCGTGCGTGCGTGCGTGCGTGCGTGTGTGTGTGTGGTCGTAATTCGTGTTCGTAATTTTTATGGTAAAATAACTGTTATTTGTATTTAGAAAAAAGGGTGTATTACCAACCATTGATAAAATACATAAACTCCTATTAGATTATAAGGATCAAGAAGAGAAAATAGCAATTAAAATGGGGAAATTAGGGCTACACTTACAAAAATGGGAAACAGTTAAATTATAATAAGATTTAATTTGTAAGGCAGTTTAGAATAAAAAAATTTATATACGATATTTCTCCCGTGAGCTTGTCACATTCAAAAGTATTGATAATTATGTATTTGTAAAAAACATTTTTTTAATAAAGGAATCTGAGCAGATTACCGACCAGGTGGTAGCGATTGAGTATGCAGGGGGGGGGGGGGGTAGGGGGGTAGGGGGTAGGGGTAGAGGGTGTTTGTTTGTTTGTTTTTTTATCTTAGCTTAAAAACCTCCAATTATCATTATTCGATTGTAGTTCATAATTATGTGATGTAAGATTTGTAATTGTTTATTTATGCAAGGTAATTATTTATACTTTCTTTCATTAGAATTGTAATTTGTTTTATTCTCTGTTTAAGATGTTCACATTGGACATATTTTGTTTATGTATATTCAATTGTAAATGTTTTAATTTGGAGGAATAAAAAAATAATTAAAAATTACTTTTAAAAAAAATTGTTCGTGTGTGTGTGTGTGTGCGCGCGCGCATGTATATTTTGTTGGGGATGGGGTTTTTCTTGAGCTTAAAGGGACAGCCCCTCTTTTGCAAGCCAAATTTCAAAAGTTGCGAGATTATTGTCTTATTGTCTTATTGTGTGCGTGCGTGCGTGCGTACGTGTGTGTGTGTGTGTGTGTGTGCGTGTGTGTGTGTGTGTGTGTGTGTGTGTGTGTGCGTGCATGTATATTTTGTTGGGGATGGGGTTTTTTCTTGGGCTTAAAGGGACAGCCCCTCTTTTGCAAGCCAAATTTCAAAAGTTGCGAGATTATTGTCTTATTGTCTTATTGTGTGCGTGCGTGCGTGCGTACGTGTGTGTGTGTGTGTGTGCGTGTGTGTGTGTGTGTGTGTGTGTGTGTGTGTGCGCGCATGTATATTTTGTTGGGGATGGGGTTTTTCTTGGGCTTAAAGGGACAGCCCCTCTTTTGCAAGCCAAATTTCAAAAGTTGCGAGATTATTGTCTTATATGAAAGAAAATGTCATTTAATAGCATACCTGAACAAATTAGGGCTAATTGAAATCTCTTTTTCGTGGAGTTATAGAGCTAAAACTAATAAACCATCGTCCAATGGTTAATTGTGCACTATACGTATATTCACCCAGTGAGGAAGTTCGTACATGGATTCCACGGAGTAGCCTACCACAACGCTATGCGTGACCCCTACGTGACCCGCGCATGTATAACAATGGATGACCGAATACTGTACAAAATAACCAAACCTCGCTTAACCCTAATCCCATTGGGTTATTTTGGTCACTTGAGTCCATTAGGGGGGGGGGGGGGGGGGGGGAGGGGGGGAAATGGCCCCCCCCCCCCCCTCAAATCTCGGCAACGAATGGACCGATTGACTTGAAAATTGGCACATACGTAAAACAAGTCAAGTAGAATAAGAATTCGAAAAGAAAAACAAAATTGGACTATTATTATTTTTTTTAAAATTAATTACAATTTGAATATGCAAATTTTGGACGAATATGGGGGAAAATTGGGATTTTCATCTAAAATCAAGAGAAATTACAGGATTTTTTCAGGTTTTCTGTAAAAATACTTTCAAGTGATGTAATTCATCATATCCATGTTTTTTATGGTGATTAAAAATATCACTAATTTGCATAAATTATGCAAATATGCAAATTATTATTTCCGGATTTACCCACATTGTTTTCATTCTTATGTATTTTATTGTTTTTATTGTTTTTTTTGTTTTTGTTTTTGGGGAAGAATTTATCTCTGAAGTGTATGAATTAAACTAATAACAAAGAAATAATCCAAATTATAATTCAATGTAACAATTATAACAGATTTGGAGTTAACATGGGTTAACATGGCATCGGATAATGATTGCATAGAAACCTGTACAAAAAATTGCAGTTTTTTGTTGACGGTCGAGCAATTATCGACCTCTAAAATCATGTTCTACATGTCCGACCGGGTGAATCTATATCTAAACTTGCGGGAGACTTGAAGAGAAAAAAGTCATGAAGTTTGAACGTGAAATCCAATCGGTCTAGATGCACGAGTCAAAAAACGACAGGGGGGGCCAAAATGCCCCCCCCCCCTCCCCTATTGGGATTAGGGTTTAAACTGACTACATGTTATTACATATTCTTAATTTTTGAAGATTTTTTTCCGTGACTACCTTTACAAATGTCGGCTTCACAAATACCTTTACAAGAATAAGTACAATATTATTGTAATATATGCTAAATCAGTTTAATTATTTGATGAAGGGACGGCATTCAGTTTTTCATTCGTAGATCCAAATTACAGGGCTTGTTCGATCTGATTGTGTTGGTGTGTGTTACATCATCCTCGTCCGTCAACTGGAAACTGTTTTCAGACGTTTTATAAAAGAGGGACGTATGCCCGGGGGGGGGGGGGGGGGGGGGGTCTTGTCCTCATTGTAAAGGGGGGTATCATGCGTGACCAAGAAAACGAGTAATTAGGGTTGTTTTTTACGATCAGGCGAGATACTCGAGTATCTCGAATAGGGTCTCAAAATCACCCAAAATCAGGGAAAAGTGGTATCTTTTTTTATAGGCTGATGAATTAATTACTCGATTAGGGTCTCAAAAAGATGAATTACTCGTTTTAGGGTCTCAAAACTCAGCTTTACTTGCTTAG